>JAAVTI010001179.1:0-88343 GCA_011947335.1 Phytophthora constricta | reverse complement strand
TCCCAAGGAGTTGGTGTGGACACAGATTGTGCCGTCCAGTCGTGTATTTTGACTTTGACAGCCTCTCTCGCGGCCGGACGGCGCTCGCGATGGTTGTTGATGCGCTGACCGGAACTGACTTGGAGGAGGAGGAGTAAAAGAAGTTGTGATTGAGAAGTTATGTTGTTGGCACTCTGGCTGAGTGCAGCAGCCACTCAAGTCGTGAGTGGCTACATTATGTGAACCACTTAGTTTGTGGGTGTACATAATGTACTTCCTTGTGTCATACTTAGTCTATATTGGAGGCTGGTGTGGACACACAGATGGTGCCGTCCAGTCGTGAACCTTTGACTTCGACAGCCTCTCTCGCGGCTGGTCGGCGCGCGCGACGGTGACGCGGCTCCATACCCCATGTACGTTGTAACGTTGGGACTGTGCACCAGGACGTGCGTGTAGTATCTAACGTTCTTGTCTGTGTCTGTGGTGCCTTGTAGGCTGTTATTTGTGTGCATTTAAAACCGATGGGGCAGTCTCGCGAAACGAGGCGAAGTGCTGCCATTTTAGTAACAAATGTACTGATTTAATCAAAATCGTGACCTCTGAGATGGAGTTTGTTGCAGTTGGGCTGATTTTAGTTCTGTGTCTTCGCTGCATGAGCTTGTGCGATAGATATACTTAGCTATTTCTTACTTTGTTCGATCTCAAGAGCAGTGGTTTCTTTGTTTTGCTGCCTATAGGTGTGAGAGAGAGAGCTGGAGCGTGCTGCTTGTGTTGGCATTCTTCCATCTACTGTGACCAAGCCAAGCAGGACGCCCCAGCCTCATTGCAAGCAAGGTATGTTGTGTTTTATATATATGTATATTTTGAATAGCGTTTGGTAACGTACGAGTTTCTTGGACCACTGCCCGGCCCTCGAGCACTCGTGATTTCGAGAGACTTGTTCTAAGTTACCAGGCGCTTTTTGCCTCAGTTGAAAATGGGTACACTTTGTCTGACAATTATCTTGATTTTTTTTTTTTATTATTTAGATGAAATTACGCACGTCCATTGTATGCCAGCACCAGGAACATCTTCCTGAGGCGTACTCGTACTGCGGCCTCTACTCAATCAACAATTGCCTGCAGGTTCGGGATTTCCTCACGCCCCAGCAATTGCGACCGGTGCTGGCCAGCCTGGCTATGCAGGATCCCGCACAGGATCATGGACACCCACGACTGGGTGGCTACACTACCCATGCATTGCACCTTGCACTGCAGCAGAGGGGAAACGGTTGAGGTATCTCAACCCCTCTCTGCGATGCAGTTCGGCGCGTCGGGCTGCCAAGGTAGTGCGGCGACGGGAGTCTGCGCTCCTTATCATTGGTCGCCGCTCAGGGCAGCAGCCAGGCACATGGCACTGTATTGCCCGTGCCCGGATCGCCTCCAAGTACTTATTTTTGAGTCCGATAACTACATGTTTTTCCCCAACTGTGAGGAGAAACTAAGTTCATATTTTGAGCATGTGGACGGTGTGTATGCAGTGGAGGACATTCCTCGGCGTGCTGAAAACTAGTGCTTAGCTCCATAATATACTTTGGTTACTTTTTTTTTTCATAGTTTCATAATTTGGTTTTAGAGTTACTGGTTGGCAACATTTCTAGAAGTATGATTGATCAAAATTATGTTAAAACTTTAACATGTATAAAATAGAAGAAAAACTCATTCTGAGAAAAACTATTTGTTTTAACAGGTTCCTGCTGAGTGACAGGAAATATTGTGTGTATTGCACAGTGATTTCCGTAATTTACAAAAGGTAGGTCGCGCCAATGATTTTGTGAATATGTCGGCTACCATTTCTTTGGTATTGCAGTATTCTACTGCAAACTCTTTCCGTTCTACCTTTTCTTGTACGAAGCAGTATCGGATATGAATATGTTTGCTCCTGCCGTGTAGTTCGGGGTTGTACGAGAGCTTGATACAGCTTTGATTATCTTCGTACAGAGTGATTGCATGTGGGTATCGTGCTTTAATTCTACGAGAAGTAGGTTTAGGAAGATAACTTCTTGCATGCAGTGACACAAAGCTATGTATTCGGCTTCTGTTGTAGACAGCACGACAGTGTGGTGCTTCCGAGATTGCCATGAGATTGGGCTTCCACACATATACGTGATAAACCCGCCTACAGAGCGCCTTGTATCTGGGCAATTTGCATAGTCTGCATCTGAAAATGCCGTGAGGTAGTGTTTGGTGTTATACTGTTCCAAGTTTTGAGTTCCACCTAGGGTGATGCCAAGGTCGCGTGTGCCGTTTAAGTACTTCAGGCCTCTCTTAACCGCATTCCAGTGCTGTTTTCCTGGGTTTGACAGGAATTGGCTTACTTCTCGGAGGAAGTATGCTAGGTCTGGTCTCGTTCCCATCATCAAGTACATGAAGCTGCCTACAGCCTCTCTGTACGGGATTGCTTTCATCTCAGCTTGTTCCGCATGTGTCTGGGGACACATGTCTAGGACAGCTTTACGCTGGGATCCGTGGGTGTACCAACAGGATACGCGTTTAGATGAGAGAAGCGATCCAGGACTTTGGTAGCGTACTTTTCTTGATGAATAAAGATGGATCTGTTGGTTCTATCTCGAACAATAGACCAGCCCAAGAGGTATTGGGCCTCTCCCAAGTCGGACATCTTAAAGCGCTGTTTAAGAGCGTTTTTGATATGGTTAATAATGTCAAGAGTAGGAGCAATGATGAGTAGGTCATCGACGTACACAAGGATATAGCATGTGTGGCCGTCTACCTCGCCAATAAAGACACATTGGTCCTTGACTAGCTTGTGAAAATGCAGTGTCATGAGGAATGTGGACAGAGTGATGTACCAAATCCGTGGGGCTTGTTTTAGGCCATATAGACTCTTCAAGAGCTTGCACACAAGGCTTTCCTTGCCTCGGACTCGAAATCCTTCGGGTTGCTCCATGTAAATTTCTTCGTCCAAGAACCCGTTGAGAAAAGCCGTTTTGACATCCATTTGGTGAATTTCCAGGTCAAGGAGAGCAGCAATGGTAAGTAAAAGGCGTAAAACCTCCATGCGAATGACGGGTGAGAATATCTCTTCGTAGTCGATTCCATACCGTTGCAGGAAGC
Organism: Phytophthora constricta; assembly: GCA_011947335.1. Lineage (NCBI taxonomy): Eukaryota > Oomycota > Peronosporomycetes > Peronosporales > Peronosporaceae > Phytophthora > Phytophthora constricta. The sequence continues at coordinate 85,251 of JAAVTI010001179.1, read as the reverse complement.
CTTTGATAACCAGTCGTGCTTTGTAGCGTTCGATTTCTCCATTTCCTTTGTATTTGACCACAAATACCCAGCGGTATTGTAGAGCTCGACTTCCTTTCGGAAGTGTGGTGAGTACCCACGTTTTGTTGTTCATAAGGGACTTGTATTCCGATTTGGATGCTGTCTTCCACTGTAATGCCTCTGGCAGGCGCATGGCTTCTTTGTAGGTTTTCGGCTCAGATATATGTCGGATCGCCAACAGTGTGTATATTTGAGTGTTGCGCTCTTTCCGTTCTTCCACATCGATTTTGCCGTTCAGCATATTGTCAATGGACTCAATCTCGATATCGGTACTGTCTGGTTTGTATTTCTTTTCTGCTCTGTTGCTCGCATCTGCCGCAAGGGCATTAGCATTGCGTTTGAGCATTGCTGCTAGTGGCGGTAGGGTTGGCTTCACGAGGGCAGTATTTGCAGTAGCAGGACTGAGAACGTCGGATTCGGTATGAGGTTCAAGAAATTCAAGTTGAGGAAACTCGTTTTCACGATATGCAACATCTCTGCTGTATACTATTATGTTTTCTTTGGTATCCAATAGTCTGTACCCCTTTTTGTTGGCCGGTAGACCCAAATACATGCACTTCTTGGCTCTCGCCTCAAGTTTCGTGCGGTAGAGCTCTGGAATATGGGTGTATGCGGTGCAGCCAAATACTTTGATGTAGTGAGCGGACGGTTTCCGTTTAAACCACTTTTCGTGAGGTGTGATTTTGTCTGTCACGGAACTTGGTGTGATGTTGAGGAGGTCTGATACATGCTTCACGCATTCTCCCCACAGAGACTGTGGTAAATTTCCGTCAATTAGAAGGCTCTCGTAAGTTCCAGCAGTGTGCGCATCCGCCTCTCTGCTACACCGTTCTGTTGCGGTGTGTACGCATTGGTGAATTGTGCGTGTGTATTGTATTTTCGAAAGACAATTCGTCCGAGCTTCTCATATTCCCGAGCATTGTCGCTCTGTAGGTTGCGAATCTCTGCATCGTGCATGTTTTCCTGGTAGTGAAGTTCGCCGATGTCCGCACGGAACATGTTTTGTGCTTTCTTTCGAAAATCCTCATAGCACTCGTATAGATCGGACTTTCGTTTGATAATGTAAATGAACATGAATCTTGAGTAGTCATCGATGAATGTCAGGAAGTACTGACAACCCGAAAGGGTGGGCACAGGTAGTGGTCCAGCCATGTCTGTGTGGACCTTTCAAGAGGAAATTTTGCCCTTTCAACGGTACGTTTATTGAATGGGTTACGATGTGCTTTCGCGTAGGTACACGACGAGCAGAAGTAGTCCTTCTTGGAGTCGAAACGCGACAGGCTCATGTTCGTGACAGTATCCGTCTTAGTCAGATCCTGCATAATTCGAAAGTTAGGATGACCCATTCTTTTGTGCCAAAGCATGACATTGTCCATCGTACCTGTGGTGGCCGCGTGGGCTTGTTCAGCGATGTCGGTCAGATTTGCGTGGAACTGGTACAGATTGGAGCGATCTCCGATTTTGGCCTCGAACTTGCTTCTGTGAGCGAAGAACATGACGCACTTCTTCGCGTCTGGGAAGCTGATTTTGAAGTCGTCTTGGACTGCTTGGCGCACCGACAGCAAGTTAAACTTTAGATCGGGCGCGTAAAGCACGTCGTTCAACGTGATAACCCGCTCGACCCCTTTGGTGTCTTTGATGCTCAACTTCACATCTCCCGTTCCCTTAATTGGAATTTGGTGGTTTCCACCGACGGTGATGGCCTTACCCACGGTAGGGGTCAGCTTCACGAACCACTGGCGGCTTGACGTGACATGGCGAGTGCAGCCAGAGTCAACCGTCCAGACTGGATCATGTTGAATTTCTTGGGCGGCTAGGCCGATTGCATCCGTGTTGGGGCTTAGGTCGGCTGTGGAGATTGCAATGATGCCGTAGTCACTGTTTCCAGAGTTGTCGTTGTCCTGGTTTCGGCGGCCATGGAACTTGTTACGTCCTTGGTTGGCGCTGTTTCCATTGCGGTTGCCACCCCGGTATCCATCTCGTGGGCCCTTTTGGAAGTTGCGCGACTGGTAGCGGGATTGGTTTCCACCCTTGCCGTTATAGTTGCCCTTGTAAGGGTGCTCGCGCTGTGCCGTTTGAGGCGGCTTCAGCTTGAAGTTGGCTGGTAGAATGGTTCCAGCCTTGACTTGACCGCTGTGGAGATGACGCTGTAGGATGTAACAGTCGATCGTTTCGTGGTTCTCGCGGTGACAGTACGTGCACTTCATTGTCGAAGCGAGCGCCATGGTTTCTTGACCGGTGCTGGAATTGGCGTCGTAGCTTGGAGTGCTTTCTCGTTGCGAGTTTCACGCGTTTCAGGAGTTCCTTGCTTGCGGATGTATCGGTTTTCGCGCCAGCTCGTTGTGGACCTTGGTCTCAATGTTCCTTTTCAGGTCCTCGTACGGAATATACTTCTTGCTGCCCTTCCACACAGCCAGCTCGGGTTTCCACTCGGCCGGCAGGGAATGGTACAGGTAGAGCGATTTCTGCTCATCACTTAGCACACTGTTCGTGGCTTCCGTGGTGGCTTTCATGACAGTCTCCAGGTCCATGATGAACTCTGTGATATCCGTTCCCTCTTCATATTTGAGCGCCATGAGGTACGATTGGATGTAGTAGGGATCGCCATGAATGGCGGCCCCTCGTACTTGCTACACAGCGTCTGAAAGATCTCAAACGCGGTAGCCTTCTCCTTGACCATGAGGACATGTTGATCGTCGATGGTCTTGATGAGGAACGCTTTGGCTTTGGCTTCCATGCGCCGCAGCTTCTTCGAGCTCAGCTTCAGGCTCTTGGCCTTCAGCTTCTTAGCCCGCTTCAGTTCGTCACGCTTTTTAGCAGTGAACGACTGGATTGGAGACGGAGGTGCTTGCCCCATGTTCGGTGTCTCCATCGTGATCGACGGACAGTGAGTCGTCGTCCGAGGCTTCGCTCGACGAGGAATCCGTCGGTGGGTCGTCCTTGGGCGCGCCGATGTCGTCGAGGGTCTTCTGTACTTCGAGGTTGGCGTCGAACCGTGCGGGGTCGAGGTCGTCGTCGTCGCTCAGCTCGGGCTCGGACTCGCCGGCGTAGTCGGCCTTGGTCACGAAACCGAGAAGGTTCTTGCCGTCGAGAGCAGCGGTGACTCGGGTCTTCCAAATGACGAAGTTCCGGCCATTCAGGCACGGAAAGGCACAGTCGTCGGCGGGCGAGGCTTGCGTTGGGCTCATAGCCTGTGAAGGGGTGATCAGAACTGACTTGGAGGAGGAAGACTTGCGGAGGAAGGAGTAAAATAAATTGTGATTGAGGAACTTAGCTGTCGGCATCGGGATGAGGTGCTGCAACCACCCACTCCTTGAGTGGCTACATTGTGTGTCCTACATGTCTTGTGTGTACCCCACTAGCCTTTTAAATATCATTCTTAATCTGTAAGGAAGTTCCACCAACTCCCAAGGGAGTTGGTGTGGACACACAGATTGTGCCGTCCAGTCGTGTATTTTTGACTTTGACAACCACAAAACATGGAAACGGATTATAATGGCGCCCAATGGGCGCGTTCCAAAACCTGACTTAGACGGTTTTATGCTCTAAGGTTTTTGTCAAGTTTAATGCTGAGGTTAGGGTTGGCAAAGACCCGTGCGCCAGCTGGTGATAAAATCCACCAGCCAGAACGTGCATCAATCATTTAATTCGTCCTGTTTGTATTGCCTCACTTCGAAATTTGACAGGGATATCATATGCCGGACAGAATGGAGACGAAACTACAAGGACAAATTTCGATATAATCTCTGTTTAATTTTTCAATTGTCGTGCGCGGGAAAGTCTTTGTCGCCGGGCGGTGCACGCTGTCCTTTTATAGCGTGTTTTTCTCCTCGCGCCGAAGTGTAGCACACTTGCCGTCTTCGTTTACTTCGGCCGTCTATCAGATCTCACAAGTCAGCGCCCCACTGCCCCCAAAAGCTGATACCAAGCTCTATTGAACTTGATACCAATGTCTAATTTTTTGTCACAGGTCGACAGTAGGTCGTCGATATTTCCACTGCAATAGCACTGCCGACCTTGAAACTAGGCACACCATTGTAGCAGTGTGGGGTCATCACTTGACTCAGCGTACTGCCACACCTTGACTGATACATCGTGCAGCATCACGGTCAAAAACTTCCACGAATTCTCGATGGCCTCCAAGCCAGTCCAGAAGACCAACATCTCCTTGATGGCTGTGTCAGGGTTGACACGATGACCAAAGATAGCCTCGACGCCAAGCACAATACCTTGGTTGGCCACATCCTCCACGAGCTCTTCAGTTACATCAAACGACGCATCGTCAAAAAAATTATGCGCGACGACCCATCCACCTCGTTCGCATTGCCATTGAGGAGGTGGTGCACCATGAATGAGTATAGGCGAGCTTCGTAACACGGAACGGGCCCACCCCGCACGAGCAGCTTGCCGCCTCCTAGTCGGGAGTCCACCCGTGACCACAACACGTAGTCACCAACAGCGAAGTTACACAGTTTCCTTGCTTCTCAGACTGCTGGTACAGCCGTCGGCGATCCTTTTGTCAGCCACTTCAGTATGCATCTCGGCTAGATTGGAGAGGAGGCGCTCCAGCTCATCGTGCACCACCTCTAAGTCGATAGACTGCAAGGGCTTACTCGCACCAGGTAACAGTATTCTGTCCCATTTCACGAGTTCGACAGCAATCTCCTTGTGGGAAAAAATGGAAACCGAATATTGAATCCTATGATTTTGTTTGGAAGAACTCGCATTCGTTTACTGGGAACCATTAAAATTCGTGTCGTGCGCCGTGCTCAATTATCGGCATCTTTGGCAATTGCAAATACTATGTAAAGTACAATACAGCAAACTTTGGGCCAAGTTCGTGAAGCAAGTCCCTCTCATGGTCTCCTCAAAATATACAGAAGTATCGCTCAACGGTCATTCTGCAAATCGCAGACGAACTCCAAGATATATCTCTTTCCACGCGTCATGTCGTCCACAACCGATAGTCTTCCTCGCCCCGTTAACATCACTCCTCGTCCTATTGCACCGTCCGAGAAAATCCGCATCTTGTGTCTTCATGGTCTCCGTACGAACAAACAGGTGATGATCGACCAGACTCGAGGCATTCGAGCTGCGCTGAGGGGTTCAGCAGAATTTGTCTTTCTGAACGGAACCTTTGAAGCCAAAGGACCAACGGACCTTAAGATCGAAAACGCTTATGCGGAGAGTGCTCCGTTCTACGAGTGGTTTGAGCCCCAGTCGGCGGACGGCCAACCATTGCTACAGAGTGACGCCAAGTCGTGGAGTAAATTTCGACCCGATGGCAGTACTGAAGGAGGCGAAATCCCCACGTGGATTTTATCCTACAAAGGGGTGGAGCAGTCAATGGTGAAACTTGATGAAGAAATTCGCCGTCACGGTCCGTTCGATGTTGTCATCGGATTTTCACAGGGTGTATTGTTGTTATCAATCATGACCATGTGGTACTTGCACCATGGCAATGTTCACTGGTGGAAGCTGGTAATCTGCGTCAGTGGGGGAAAGTCCGTGGCGTTAATGTGCGTTCACTCTTCGAAGATGAACAGGGTTGCCCAATTCCTGTGCCACTCCCATCGATCCATATTATTGGTAAGATCGACCCGCTCTCAAGCGAGTCGCATCTACTGGTGAACTCGTACGCTGATGAGGTTGATGGATTCAAGAAGTGGGTATTCGAGCACGAAGGTGGCCACAAGTTTCCGTCGTTGTCGAGAAATAAAGCGTTTTACGCGCAGCTGGGACGTGTGATCAAGGAGCACTGCCGGAATGAGGCTGGAGTGAACGCATCGAGACTCTGATATGCGTAACATGAAGGCGCTTGTAATTTTCAAGAGCAAGACCTACTCAACATATTATGAAAGAAGTGGTGTACTTGAGCTAAGTACTGGGCTAACTTTGAAGTGCAGCATTTTGCCTTATCAAATAATATGCTATGAGTCGAGGTTTGAATGACCACTACGCTGTTTAGTTACCTAGCGTGGGCCAATTCTTTTGTGCTGATTCTCCTTCCTAGATACGAAGTCATAGCAAGGCAGGAAAATATTCATGCCGGAATGTGTCATTTAGTTTTTGTCATTTCTATCGTATGGCGAATTTCATCAACGTTGTTACTTTTCATTATTGTTTTGTTTTACAAATGCAAGATTGGACGGTGACGACAGCAACGCAGCTAAAATGTTAGATATTACTACTGTACCGTAGTGTGAAGGACATTTCTGTTTGGGAATAATTTGTCTATGGATGACTGGGTGTTTTGTGTTGGCTTTGGTTGTCCTGCTCTATGGTGATCTAACTGGACGTTGCTGTGAAAGTTTAAGCCCGAATACTTTGTCAATGACGGTGACTTGAGCACGTTTAGTGCTTCATGTCTTGTGAACGTAACGTTAGCTTTCAACTGTATTCACATAATTTCTCGATCTGAAGCTGCCGTCCAGTTTCTCTGGAGCACTTGTCACTCATACTTGAAGTATCATAAGATGGCATGAGTTGAACTGACTGTGAATCAGTGATCGAAAAAATAATTATAATATAATAACTTTGGTATTATACTGACGGAATAACGGATTATTGAAAAGCCGGGCAACCCGTACAATATGCAATTGGCCCCGTAATAAGTATATTTACTTTTTACCTTTCGTATCGGTGATTGATGACTATAATGACTGGTTCCGGGGTGCGTTGGCAGCTCAACTCGGTCCGGTGTGCTTCTCTCAATCGTGCATTCAGTTTGATTTTCGACTTCAACATCCAAGTATCACATCCAGCTCGCGTCAGATCTCGCAGTATATCTTCGCTGCAGCGTGGTTGGGTCATTCCCATACCACTGCACCGTTCCAAACCCTTACAATATTTGTGAATAATTGCAATACTTATTACGGGAGTCACGCATATTGCAATGCTGTATTATGTTTTTCTGTAAGTCCAATACAGTTTTTTTATTTTATTGTCTGAACACTGCTGTGAATATGCACAATCAGTTTGAGACGATGATGTCTGTGCTGCAATTCCGAATACTTATTCTTGAAGGAACGAGAAGACACGGCATTTGTTTTATCAGATGTCGTGAGCTCCCATCATCAAAATGTATGTGACAAGGACACATGTTCGCAATCATAAACTTTGTTTCGCTCGTTCAAGTAGCTGCTCCGTAAAATCGTTCACTCGCCAACTCTTCGAAGAAATTCAAGGCCCCTCAACTCGCCATGACATCTAGAGATAACATGCTCCCCAGTCTTGTTGCAACATCTCCACGTCCATTACGATCGACTGAGAAAATTCGCGTCCTGTGTCTTCATGGATTTCGTAACAACAAACAGGTGATGATTGATCAGACTCGAGGCATTCGAGCTGCACTGGGGGATTCTGCAGAATTTATCTATCTGAACGGAGCTTTTGAAGCGAAAGGACCGGCTGACCCTATGATCGAAAGCGCTTACGCGGAGAGTGCTCCGTTTTACGAGTGGTTTGAGAACCTAATGGCGGACGGAAGGCCGATACAACTCGATGATCCCGAATCATGGCCAAAATATAAAGGAGAACCCCTGCATGGATTTGTTACCACAAAGGCATCGAGCAGTCGATGGCGAAGCTTGATGAAGAAATTCGTCGTCACGGTCCGTTCGACGTCGTCATTGGGTTTTCGCAGGGTGCAGTGGTGCTGTCGATTATGACCATGTGGTACTTGCGCCATGGCAATGCTCGCTGGTGGAAACTTGCAATCTGCTTCAACGGAGCCAAAGTTCGTGGTGTCAATGTGCGCTCACTCTTCGAGGATGAACAGGGTTGCCCAATTCTTGTGCCGCTCCCTTCGATCCATGTCGTTGGCAAGGCCGATCCATACTTCGAGGACTCGCGCCGAATGGCTAAGTCGTGGTCCGATGAGGCCGACGGATTTAAAAGTGGGTGTTTGAGCATGAAGGTGGCCACAGGCTTCCGTCTGTGTCGAAAAGCAAAGAGTTCTACACGGAGTTAGGGCGTGTGATTAAGAAGTACTGTCGGAACGAAAACAATGCGACAGTGTCGAAACTCTAAGCAATTCGACAGCCACAAAGCCAAAGTCATGAGCTTGACTAGTTCACAAAGAGATTGAATTGCAAGCTAGTTTTCAGGTCAGTTTTCATTATGATCAACCAACTTAAAACACGATCAAAGCAATCCACATCAAAACGAAGCTACTTCATTCACGTGTGGTGTGGTTACTTCGAGCTGACCGTCACTCGTAGTCAACGTTGTAGCGAGCATGTGCCGCTTACGCTGAAAGACCCAGAGCCGTGCAGTTAGGCAGGAAGCTCTCCGCGAGCTCCAGCACGTTGATCGACACCGTGCCGAAGTCGATCACACAGTCTGCCGGATCAAGAGCCAGAAGGTCAGTGATGAGCGAGTAGCAGTCCGACGTCAAGCACATGAGCAGGATCTGGGAATCCGTAGGGTACGCCGTGGGCGGGACGAACGAGTAGCCCGATGCAGTCTCGCACGTGGCCAAGTACGGGTCGGAAGCGAGGATTAGGAGCTTGGCGGTCTCGGACGAGGGGCACGCGGTGGTCTCGTCATAAGCAGCGGTTTGGGTCGTGAAGCAGGCAGCAGCGGCGATGGCGGCGATTGCGAAGGTCTTCATGGTCTTGGAAGAAGAGAAGAGACTGGAAGCTGGCGTTGGGGCTTGGCGGAGAATTGAATAATGCGCTTCTTGGCAGAGCTCTGAAAGCGTCGAAGACATCGACGGACATGGCAGTGCCTTGGTCCAGCTGCACAAACAGCCAACTTTGGGATGCGGAAAGCTTCAACGTGAGCCCAGTGCGATGTCAAGGCCCTTGGGTCAGAAGATGCCATTTTCAATGTTGTACTTGTCCAACAAGGGAAGGATGGTTGGCTCAAATTGATTCTCTTTAGCGCGAAGTCATCGACGACTCCGACCGGCTTGGCTGCACTTGTGACTACTGTTGCACGTTGTAAAAGCGCAGGAGTGAGCGCTGACCTGGTCGAAGTGGAGAGTGTCGAGTGTCAAATCACCACGATGGTCAATGCAACTTCAACTTGAGGCCGTATCCATCCTCGCTGGTCTTGTCAAAGGCGGGACTTTGAATCAACCAACCCAAAATCGTGGTGTAAAAGGCTTTGATGATACTTACAACGCCGGTGATTCGTGTATCGGGTTCTCGCCAGTTGTGCACCGCGACGTGCACGTCGCCTGCAGTGCCGGACGACCCTTGTCATCGGCAAGACTCAACGAATACTTTGTTGGAGGCGTTGCTGGCAGAATTAAACGCATCCGATAGTCAGAAGGTCTCCTTTCACCCCTTCTGCTCGATTGCACTTGAGGGGCGTGGACGTCATTCCGGCGCTGCTGTTGGCGCGAGTTTACCGTCTCATGCCACAGTGTGGCTGAAATGCAACGATGCGATCAGTCCTGTGGTCGCACAAGACGGTTTGGCGCAGTGATCAGCCACTCACTCAGTGTCAGTGTCCACAGGAGCACGATTTCTTCAAACAAACTCGTTCGCGTCGACATCAGCGCACTCGATCTTGACTGCCGTGCGGGAAAGCGGCTTCTAACAAAAGTGTTACAACGACAGCAGCGTGGTAGAGTGTTTGAAACGTGGCTTTGACTATCAAGTTCCCGTTTCACCTGTGCTGACCTCGTTGCTGTTATTGCCTGACTGACTGTCTAAGAGGTCGTTGAAGTGCACCAAGTTCAAGAGCCACCACCTTCGCCATCGATTTCTTGTTCGGCTCGACGTCGCGGACCTCGACGGACGTGGCTTGTTACGCATTTTTGTCTGGCGGATCTTCCTCAATACCCTATTATCCTTGGTATCCCAAAGTCCGCTCCGTGGTGCCTCGATGTCTCCCCACCAAGATTATGCTGCACTTCGACGATGTCACTCCCTTTTCGACATTGCTGAAGGAACAAGGAATTGGTATTTCGCGGGCATATTTCGGTGTAACGAGTCTAACGTGTTCGTGGGTGACGACAAGTATACATGTGACTACTACGAGTTCGAGACCAGCACTTGCAATATCATGTCATCTCATTCGACCTTCATGCACAATACGCAGTGTACACACCTACGAGCCGTGCCAATTGACGAACTTGAACAATTCCGCTAATCGACCCCGACGCTGCATTTTCGACTCTTGCGACGACAGTCATCCTGGTGTAATGAGCCGTGGAGCAGTGAGGCAGAACGGAAGCATCGCAGCGCAGCCGGACAGGCAGTGACGGACGTTTAAGCAGCCACGGACAAGCAGCTGACTGAGCAAAGTTGGTGGGACGATCGCCGACCGTTCGAAGTGGAAAGATTCGGCGCGGCGGAGAGGCGCCTAGAAGTGATGGCTGTGGGCGAAGGCGGCGATCCGCCTGACGGCTCTGTTGGCGCAGTTTGCAATCTGCGCTGGAAGACGCAAGTGAACGACCAGTTGGACGGAAACGAGCAGTCGGCGGTGGTCGGCGAAGCTCGCAGGCAGCGTCCAGAGACGCAAGCAGTTAACGCGCGGTACAGCGAGAGCACGCGCGGGCGACACCAAGTAGCAGGAGACACCGGCGGCAGCTTCGAGGAAGCAGCCGAAGCAGTCAACAGGGCGGGCAGTCGAGAGACAACCCAGCTCACGGACCGGGTGAAGGAGCAGGCATCCGACGGGAGGCTTAGCTTACGGACGGAAAAGGATAGGACCGGCAGCGGGAAGCCGTCGTGTTCACGGACCAGGGCAGTCAGCTTGCGAGTTGGCTAGCTCACGGAACAGTACAGGACCGGCGACTGGGTAGTCGTCGAGTTCACGTTTAGGACAGTGGACCGACGGGTCTTCTAGTTCACGGATGGAGAGGACCGGCATTCGACGGAGTGTCGAGTTCACGGAGTTGCTGTGTCGGCGGCCAGTTGTGGACAAGCGGACCAGGTGTAGGTAGCGTGACGGGCAAGTGAGGGCGTTTGCGTCTGAGTTGCGAAGTAAGGGGAAAGCGCGCCCCGAGTGACGAGGATCGCGGACGGAGGACCGTTGCGTGGCTGCATCGTGGTTGCGAGGACGCTACAGGTGGTTAAAACAGCAGCAGTAAGTTAAATAAAAGTAGGCGGCGCATCCAGGAGCTGGACGACCCCGGCACAGGACATTAGCCTTGGTGTCCTGTCGGCCAATAAGTGTTGACTTCGACGGATATAGCACCCCATCGGAAGAAGCGCAGGTTTCAGTGCCAGAACCACGACGCCCAGGTGCGGGGTGGATCCAGAGCACATTACACTGGAGTCGAATTCAGTGCGAGTAAATGGTTCGAAAAGCGACTGTAATTCGTGAGCGTAAGCTCTTCCTCAGTGCTGGTCCTCAGCGCATTGGCTTCCGAAAGACAAAATCGTGAGCGCTTCGAGGCAAATTATCGTCATCAGCATAATCTTTTCCATTGCTATCTACGTTTACACCCGCCTACACCACCTTCTGTACCGACACGAGTCATAGACATGGATGCTTGTGCTCAGATAATTTTTTTGTTTGTCCCATCGATGGCGGGCATCAAGTCGAGTGGTGGGGTCTACAGTACATTGTACGTCATGCTTTCGCATGCTTTTGATCTGTCCGCTTGGGACGCAGGTAGGGATCCATCTTGAGCCTCTGCTCGAATCATGTCACGTCAGTCGGCACATGATTAGCCAAACCTGCGGACGTTATCGGAACGCGACCATCTTTGCCTTCCACTTATCCTCGCCTCACTATCGATGTGGACGGTCTCAGCTACAAGTACGTGGCGTGTCCTTGTTGCACAGCTTCACCCGCAAGACTCCAGGACGCTCATTATTGAAACCACCGTCGACATGGCACTCAACACGAACGACCAGAAGACCATTGGCGCCGCCATCATCAACGACCGCTACTCGTGCAAGGCGTTCCTATCAGACCCGATTCCGGACGAAACTCTGCGCGAAATCCTCGAGCTCACTCTGGTTCGTGTCATGTCTTGCACACTACTTCTCCGTCACCACCACTAAACGTTTTGCAATGCTGCAATGCGATTTCAGCGAGCTCCGACGGGGTTCAACACGCAGCCCTATGTCGTCGTCGTGGCCCGCAAGCAGGAGGACCGCGAGCGTCTGGCCGAGGCCATGATCACCAACAACGCTCGCAAGGTTCGCGAGGCCCCGGTCACGGTGGTTTTCGCGGCTGACACCCAACCCAGCAAGAACGTGCCGCGTCTGCAGAAGCTCGCAGCGGACAACGGAGCCCCCGCCCAATTCACGGATAGTATGCCGCACCACATCCGCCTCTTCTCAGGAGAAGGTGTGCCAGCGGACGAGGTCCCTGCTGCTGGCATGCCCTCAAACGTATCCACGGAGGCCTGGGCCTTCAAGCAGACCACGTTCGCCGCTGCCAACTTCATGTTCGCGGCCCAGGCGCACGGTCTTGCTACCGGTGCCATGGAGGGCTTCGACCAGATTGGCGTGCGCAAGGCGCTCAACATCCCGGAGCGTTTCGGCATCCCGGTCGTGATCGCCCTAGGACACGAGAACCCGGCGGCCAAGCCTGCCAAGCGCTCGGTGCGACTGCCGCCCACGGAGATTTTCTTCGAGGGCAAGTACGGCCAGTCCAGTGCCGAGATTTTCGCGGACAAGTAAGCAAGCTGATGTAGCGTTTGCATTGCATCGTGAGAGACCTCTTGGTTCTTAGACACTAGGAAGCTTGTAAGAAGCTCTCGATTCGAGTGTCTCGAGTGAAGAAGCAATAAACACCGATTTTAAACCAAGTGCATGCTCTTGTCCGACGTGATTGCATTTGTGTTTGTTGGTGAGCTCCACGAACAGCAGCATGAGTGTATCAAATATGTAGGCTGTGCATCATCGCTATGTACGAGAGAGAACCAGGCAGGAGCTGCAGCTTGAGCAAGAATCTTTCATCTTGATTTAAGATGAGCCCGTCCTTCGTCCAGTTGATCGCGTTGGTGTTCGCAGTGCTACCATGCGCGACTGCATTGCAAGATTTTAAAAACACAGCCCCGGCAAAGGATCTGCCACTGTCGTCACCAGTCTTTGGTTCGACGCCATCGATTTCGACAAAGTCTCAGTGCGACTTCACGCACCTGCACCCTCGACGATATGCTGCGTATCATTTGTCTCCTGGGCTGGGTCAACTTTACCAACGATCACTATTGATGGAGTTATGAACGAGCAGGTCTGGGCCGAGGTGCCTTGGAGCGAGACGTTCCAAGATATTCAAGGACTGCAGTTCTGGTCCCAACCATGGTTCACCACCAAATTCAAGCTACGCTACGACGATGAGTTCCTCTATGTTGGTGCATACATCGAGGAGACAGCCGTGTGGGCAAATGTGACGAAACGCAACGACGTTGTTTTCCATGATAATGACTTTGAGGTGTTTGTGGACGCCGATGGCAGTACGCACAACTACAAGGAACTCGAGCTCAATGCTCGCAACACCACTTGGAATTTGTGGCTCAACCGTCCGTATCGGGATGGCGGCCATGAAAACAGCTCACGAGTAGATCCACAACATGGTTTCGACATGCTGGACAGCGGTATGCGCTCTGCAGTGTACATGAAAGGCCGTTTGGGAGACCCATGTACGTGTCTGCTGGTGACTAAACAATCTCATGAAGACGTTGCAGCTTATCTTTTAATCTTGTCTGCGATGTTCTTTAGCTGAGCGTCTCCACTACTGGACTGCCGAGATAGCATTACCACTGTCGCAACTTGCACTGCATACGAAGGCAAAGGTTCCTCCCGTGGAGAACTCTTTCTGGCGCATCAATTTCTCGCGTGTGGAGTGGCCCATTAGAGTCGTTGCTGACAGTCACACTGGAAAGCAACACTACGAGAAGATACTTGGCTTAGGTGAGGAGAATTGGGTGTGGAGTGCGCAGTACGCTGTGGCAATGCATCGACCTGAATGGTGGGGGTACCTTCAATTTCGCCTACAAGGTGAGGAACCACCCCAATCGATCATCCCTGAAAATGGTGTGCCGCTGGACTTGGAATGGGGAGTGCGGTATGTGAGTTTCCAGTTCTACTACGCGCAACATGCCTACCACAACGCAACTGGAGCATTCGCGTCAAAAATGGATGAACTGCTTCCGCTTTTCTTTTCGCGCCAAGCCTTCCAGTGCACAAAGCTCCTCGATGTGAACTCTACAAAAGAATCCTTTCGTGCGCGTATTGCGCTAAGACAGCAAGCAAACAGCAACAGCGATGCCATTGAATTTGTCGCAACGATCCAAGATGACAGCTACATCGTTGTGGAGAAAATTCACAGCACATCTGCAATTACTGCTGTTACTTGAGCATGAGAGCAGTCAGCAAAAAAATGAACACACAGAGTCCTAACCAAATTGACAACGACTGAATACTTGATTTTTTTACATGTATCGGAACGACACTTCGCATAACTTTCTTCTTTCTCATCGCTTTTCGTTGCTGGAAAATGGTACACTTACGCGAAGTAAATCCACATGCTGAATGTGACAGCAAGTGCGGCGATAGCACTGCCAGCGACGAGGACGTTGACCCACATGGGCTTGACAAGCTCCGTGGCGTCCAGCTTCAAGATCTTGTCCCAGTGGATCATGTACTTGCGAATCTCATCCGAAGGACGGCTCTTGTGCTGAGTCAGAAGGCTCACCACGATACACACGAAAAATGCCGTCACCCACAGCAGCAGCGCAAAGTGCTGGAAGTTCATGTAGAAGAAGGTGTTCCAGAACGCAGGCAGCTCACCGTCCATGCTATCGTCCTTGATCGTCACGAAGATAAGACGCGTAAAGCCCAGCAGACCACCGACAATCATGGCCGAGAACGCACCGTACACGTTAGCCGGTTTCCAGGCAACGCCCAGCACGAGCACAATGCCGATAGGCGGCGTCAGGTAGCTCTGAACCTCGACAATCTGTTCATAAAGGCCCGTGCCATTCCGCATGATCGGAATCCAGCAGAAGCTCGCCACAGCAAAGGCGATAATGCTCATACGACCGACCCACACGAGCTGCTTGTGCGATGCGTCCGGACGGAACTTCAGGTAGATGTCGTTGGTCACAACCGAGGAGCCGGCAGCAAATACAGACGCCAGACTCGACATCATGGCAGTGATGACACTGGAGATCATGAGTCCAATGACACCATGAGGCATCATCTCAGTGAGGAGCGTGGGGTACGCAGCATCGGTACCGTCCTCGATCTTGCTGAAGTCAAAGTAGATGCTGGCAATGATGCCCGGGATGACGATCAAGAACGGTGGAAGCACTTTGAGGATACTGGCGAAAGAACATCCAGCCTTGGCGTTGGCAGTGTCCTTCGCAGAAAGCACTCGCTGCACAAGGTCTTGATCCATGCACCAGTACCAGATAGACCCAAGAGGTTGACCGAAGATCATACCCGTCCACGGGTAATCGGGGTCGTTCGTGGGCTTCCAGAGGTGGAACCAGCCCGAGCGTTCCTGGTTCGCGAGGTTTTCGCGGATTCCTTCAAAGCCGCCAATCTGGTTCACTGAGTACGAGAACACCACGAGTCCACCAACAGTGAAGACGCACATCTGGAACAGATCCGTGTACATCACAGCACGCAGGCCACCAGCAATGCTGTACAAGGCACTGAGGATAATGCAGACACCAGCACCGAGGTACAAGTTCCATCCAAGCGTAGCTTGGAAAACGATAGCACCGCCGTAGATACTCGCGCTCATTTTCGTCAGCACGTACATGATGATTGTGATGAGCGACAAGTAGTGACGGCACGGAGCACCAAAGCGGTACTCGAGGTACTCTGGCGTCGTGTACACACCGCAACGGCGGTAAATGGGGAGAAGATCCATCCGAGACACAAGATTAAAATGGCGGCATACCACTCGTACATTGCCACTGCAATGCCGCGACGAGCTCCGTCACCGGCCATGCCAATGAAGTGCTCGGCACCAATGTTACTGGCGAATAGTGCACCACCGACAAAGTACCATTGCATGCCACGGTCAGCGAGGAAGAAGTTGGACACCTCGTTGATTTGGTGATCTGAGCCATCACGAGCGATCAGCGAAGCTGAAGGTCTCTGAGACGAGATTGTCGAGCCGCGTTCGTCTCCAGCAGGAAGTTTCTTAGTTGGTGTGGACTCCGAGGCGAGATAGGCGTCACTGGGTGACTCGAGCACTTGTTGGTCGCTGCGTTTGGCACGCTTAATGCACGGGAAGTACTTGGCCAGGTGGCTCTCGCCAGCTTGGATGGAGGCGACGACGGCCACGACCATCGTGAAGAACAACACCATGACGATGATTACAATGTCGCCGGTGTTAACCTTGCCACCACCGGACGTGTCGGGTACTCTCTGCGTGTACAGCTCGACCATGACGACTTGAACGTGACGTCGACGTGAATTGACTTGGACTTGAGACCGACGATTGAGCCCGAGACGGTTAATTAGATAATGAACTGACAAGTGGCACTCCCGTGGCACAGCATGTGGTGCAAGTCAGCCAGCTGCACTGTAGGTATATTAAAATAATAGAGAGGTTCAACAGTGGCAACGATGGGCCAAGTCTCACCTAACCAGCCCAGCTCCGGTAAAAAAGCGGTTCAAGACAGGACGAATTCTGGGCTTGCGTGTCATGCCGGCGGTGACGACTCTCTCAGCAAGAAGGTCCGAGCTCGAGCGGGCTCGAACTACTTACTACATGTAAATGCGTGCATTAATTATTATCGTAGTGCGGTAAGACTGACGGTGCATGCCTTTCATGTATTAAGCTGGTCGACCTACGCTCGATGATGGCGACGAGTTGAGCCACAATACAGTTGTGTGGCGGACAGCTGCGGCAGCATGCGTGTTATTAGCACATCTCTGATTTTCGTGGACACCGGGCAAAGACGATGCGAGCCGTAGCAGGGTGCACGTGAGGAATTGTCGTGAACCGCGTGAACCACAAATGCCCACGCGCCATTTGGATTCGAGAGCGGTAATTTCGCAGGTCATTTCACTGCGCCCCTATAATTCGCGTCTCAAGCGCGGTTAACATTGTGGAGCGCGATGGGTTTCGTGTAAAAGCGAACATTCCAGAATGGACGTCTCGGACGGACAGTACGCTGGAACGGGCCGTCTCTTTTGCGCTGATCACCAAAGCACAGCGCACTTCAAGCAGGATTCGCCCTCATCACGACCAACGACGGACTTTATGCCCGACCAAAGTCTATATTTTGCAAGTTCCCGATAACTTGTCCATCATCGAAACTTCGAGAACCGATCAATGGCACCCCGTACGGTGCCGTGTTTCGGTGACGTTGTCTGCGTGTCAGACATTGCGTGCATTTGCATTCATGCGTAGCAAATTCGCTTTTTGTCGGACGGGGTGAGATGTGTGAAGATTGTCCTCGCTTTCGTCTTCCAGGCTTGGAGTCTTGTGGTTTGAGAATGATAAAGCTGTACATCTATTAATAACTTTTCTTCATTAATTTTGGATACCTTACCACCAGGCAATTTGATTTTTGCAAGCCCTTTTGGTGGTGAACACTACTCCCACTTGGGTGAGGTGGGATCGCCAGGCGATTTGGCCGCTTCACGTTGGAACTTCCAACTGAACCGCTCGAGCACACTCAACTTTGATGACAGTCAGTGGGGACTTGCATAGACGGTAAGAGCAGCCTTTTCAGCTGCCGTTGTAGTACAACTGGTACTCTTCGCCTGCGACAGTGCTTCAACTGCAGTTGAAGCCAAAACTGCGCTGGTCCGGATCGTCGGAAGGGGATTGTCTTCGGTCAGCGGCAGTGAGTTTACACGTTGCTCTCGATCAGAAGACGTTAACTTGACTTTACCCTCCAAACTTCAGCAGTCAAGGCACGGAGCGATCTTGGGTCATTTAAACCGTAATCTGCAGGAGGGTCTTAACTTTCTGTTGACGAATCCAGTGCTCGTTTGCATATTTAATTGACGAGTTTTACGCAGCTCGATCGGAGTGGTAACTCTAATCCATACAGCTGTGACTCACAGCTGTGTGAGGTACCGGTACAGTATTGATAAGACGACAAACCGGTCATGCCGATCCACCCCATCTCACGCCGCTCGTTGAAGAATGGCTGGCTGGTCAAACTAGTTTTACGATCTGGGAGATGACATCAACACATCAACATGACATTAACACCACCATCTTCTCCTTCCACTGGGTATTAATACCGACTGCCACCAAGTTTACGGTGGTGCAGCGTCCCGCAGCATACGCATCCTTGGAGATAGCTTCAACATGCAGTTTAACGGCGACCGCACGATGCGATGCCTGCCCACCACACTTGAAGTCCCACAACTGAGTCACGGTGACCCAGGTGCAACCACAACACAGTGTTACTAAAAATGTTAAATGACTAAGAACCAGACGTTTGTGTCGGGTTCCATGCAGCTTCAACTAGTTGGCACTCGAAAAAGCGACTCATTTCCCGAGCAGAAACAGCACGTGGGCTGCTGCAAGTGCCGCCTTCGTTGGTGTGATCGCCATCTCGCGAAGCTTTTCGAGAAGAACCTGAGCAACCCGGGCATCTAGTTGCTCGAATTGACGTTGATTGTCAGAAGCCCAATGCTGCAGCCACTGAAGTACCAGCCACACATCCGACGTGCCTTCTGCGTTATCGCAAGTGTCTTCATCCAGAAGTGTGAGGAACGCAGTACACATCGCGCTACGAGCTATAGTTGATAGTGACGCCATGCACGGGGTACGAAAAATGGCCATCGTTCGCCGTAGCAACTCTAAATCGTCCTCGAGGATACACAGACGAATTGCCAACTCGTTCTCACCACACTGAGCCGCCTCCAATGCGGCGTCTGCACGAGTGATTTCGAGGTCATGACCCAAAGTTACGCCTCTACTCTCCGTGCCACCTTCGCCGTGGTAACTGGACTGCGTGTTATCATCACCGTGCTCAGTTGGAGGAGTGTCTATAGATCGAGGTGATCCACGCTTCGGTAAATCGACATTTGGGATATCTTCGTATTTGTGTCGGGAACGGGCCTTCGCTCTTTGTTTTGCAGCGAACTGCTTTAAATTTGAGAGCGTATGCACCGCTGCTGACGAAAGAGGCTGTGCTGCTTTTTTAATGATGCGTCAATGGGCAATACGGGCGCAACGTTGCGAATACTGGGTCTTTCGCTCTGTTTCTTGTTTTCCTTAGCAGCACCAACGTTGATTTGGGCACCTTCGAGTTGTGGATGATCTCCCTCGCTATCTTCTTCCGGAGCAGCAGCATTGTCCATTGTCAAATCCATGAACCTCTCATCCTCTCCACTAGGATCCGCATGCGGTGGCAAAGTTTCAGCTGACGCAGATGCTGACCCTTTCATCGATGGAGCACGACGAACTCGCATTCGCTTGCTACTACCCCTCGCCAGGTTCGGTTCGTCACCTTCCGTAGAATTGTCATGAGTTGGGAGTGCTTCATCTCCAGTCGTGGGATCGCTAAAGCTTGGCGCCGTCTCCTCATCAACTGACTCTGCTGGCAATGGTAAAGATTGGGAACTTGAGCCACCTCCTGTGGGAATGTAAGGATCACGAGAACTGTCGACACCAGGTTTTGCCCATCGTTTTCCACTGAACGCGTAGCCTGGTGGGCTGGGAGGAACAAAGTCGTAGCTCGAGTTGACCGTGTTTGGGCGCAAACCATTTTTGCTTGTGGACTTATTTTTCCAGGCATTCAAATGCTAAAGCAGCGGGTATGGCAGCTTCACGGACGAGAGAAATCGAGTCATGACGCCCAGCTACAACGAGAGCTCGCACTTTTTCCTGGAATATCAGCAAAACAGATAACATTAGCCTTTGGTCTCCAAAATATGGTTGAAGCTTTACGAGCACACATACCAAATGAGTTTGAAAGTACTTCTTAGCTGGTTCAACTGTGGCGCACCAAGCAGAATCTTGCAACACGAAGGTGTCAAGTACCATCGTCATAAGGTCCAGTCCACGCTTTCGTAGCATCCAGTCTTCACGAGGACCGCACTGGAAAGCGTCCTCGATTGCCTCGTAGATGGAAGCAATGTACGGCTCAAACTCGTCGCCCAACTCAGTAAAACTCGCTTTTTCGTACGCCTCCTTTGCTAGTTGGCATGCCGACTGTAGTAAGAGGAACAAAGGTGAAAAGCTTGCAAACATCGTGCTGCCATCCATCTTCGCAACGGTGTCAACTAGGAGGGTCTTGAAAAACGGGCGAACGCGTTTTGCATGAGCTTGAATTGTGTTGGGCCCAGGCACAGATATTCCATCGAAATCGACTGGGTGTAGCAGACCGCAAAGACATCTAGTAGCTGCTTCGCCCACGGCATTTGCCTCCTTAGCAAAGACACCGGCCACAGCTTCAAACGATTGCTCGATGCTGCTTGTGCTACCATGTCGCCGAAGGGATTCAATTTGGCTTGTCGCGAGAGATACGGCAGAGCAAGGCAGGACATACAAAGCTATGGACGACACCAGTATCACACACGCGTCTGTCGTTTTAGTCTGCCTGTCCCGAAGGCGAATACATATATACGATAGAATTCGGGGCAGGATCTTGGCTGTCTGGACAGGGTGACATTTGCAAAGCGCCGCGATGAGAAGTACGAGCATACGTCGAGTTGATGAGCGTGCAGGTTTCTAAAGAAAAACAGCATCGAGGAGGAGAACCGGCACAAAACAGCATAAGCATTTCCAAACAACAAAGCCAAACGACACGCTCCGCGATAGGACTCACCTTATTCTTCTCAATTAGCGTGTACACTTCCTTGACGAGGGATGGATCAAGATCGGGCAGCGACTCACTATCACAGTGTACGTGGTTAGTGCTCTGCATTATCTAAATGAGTGCGATTCAAATGTTCCTGACATGAGCTTAGCAAAAGCTTGCTGCTGTGTGTCTCGATCCTCCAAGCGGCCGATTTGGACGTTCAAATTGTATATTTCTTGTGCTTGCTGCTCTTTTAGCTTGCGAATCTGCTTTCTCTTCTTGATGGTACCCTTTGGACTTAGACTCCCCTTCGTCCCGGCACCACCAAGATTACCACCAGGTGCCCGTCGTCTGAAATGACTCTCCATCATCTTTCTTGGCGTAGTGGTGGATGAAATTCTACGCTTGGTGTTCTCTTGATAATGAGTGCAATCACATTGGACACACAAACAAGCTGCAGTACGAAAGAGTATTTAAAGCCGTCAAATTGGGATGTGGAATGGATAGCTGTGCGTTGCGTTATTTGGGTATGAGCTCCACATCCCCAATTTTACCTCCGCTCAGCACAGGGTCTCTGTTTGTGTCCAAATTACGTGTTTTGATCCTGGAGTTTGTTGTTGGTATGTCTGAGTCAAGGTCACATCGAAGATCTATCTCACTGTTCAAGCCCGTCAGACCACTTTCCGCCTGTATCGGTCGGATCCAATGGATCGATAGCTCCATCACTCGGGCCAGATCGCTTGTGTTTCTTGTAGTGGCCTTGAGTAGCTGGAGCAGTTCGCTTGATTGATACAGCCGGAGTTCCTGTGGCTGCTGATATGGTTGCTGAATGCTGCAACGAACTGTTTGGTGCACTGTTTGTTTTGGCGTCTGGTCTCACGTTCGCATTCGTCTTGGTTAGTGATTTACCGCAGCCTTTCAGAATGCTGTCCAGCTTGGCCTTCGCCTCCAATGCTTTTGCTGCAAGTGTCAGTGTCGCCAAAACAACATCCGGCTACCTGTCAGAACCAACCCAGAAGTGACGACGGTATGTAAATAAAACAAATCGTACTCAACGACACACTCCGAGCCGTAGGTCGTGTCCACGTCGTCTCGTTCGTCTTCCGGTTCCAGTAGTACACGTCGCCACTCGCCGCATCCGGCACTTCTTCCCATCCACTACACCAATTCCGAAACCCAACACCACTATCAGTACCATACTCCGTTCACAGTTCAATAAATTCTCCACGCACTCCAATTTTTCCTCTATCAACTTCGAATCAGCACTCTCCACTTTCTCTTCAACTCCAGTGCCCGGTCGCTCCCATCGCGTCTCCTGTGTACTCTACCCACAAAAAACAAAAAACAAAAATAAAAAGCATCAACATCACTATGACCCTCGACAATAAATTCAATAAAGCAATTATTGTACAATAATTGTACAATAAATGGCAATAACCTCCTACCTCGTTCCAGTAGTACGTGTCCCCCGTCGCTGCGTCCGCCGCCTCCTGCCACCCCGTCGGCAGCGTCTGCACCGACCGGAAGCTCTCGATCTTGAGCTCGTTCTGCCGCGTCTGCTGCAGCTCCTGCGCCTTGCGCAGCGCCACCGCCTGCAGCGTATTGTCCCGCACGCGTGGGTCCATTTGACTACTCGTTGAGGGCGTGGGTTGTGTCCCTAGAACGCGGCGCTGGGCGGCGCTGGACGTGGCGTTCGCGGCCTGTCGCTGCCGAAGCTGCTGTTGCTGCTCCAGTTCGCGTTGGCTGGGGCCGCTGCCGGTGGTCTGAAGGTGCTGCAGCGCCTGCGCACGCGCGCGCTGCGCCGCCAGCTCCTTCTGCAGCCGCTCTGCGGATTTGGGCGGCATGTTATTGTGATTGCGCAATTATTGTGCAATGTATTGGGGACATATATTGTATTGTTCGCAATATATTGTGGTGGACGGAAGGACAACTTGTCCTCCGAGGGGACCGCTATGAGTGACGTTTATGCTGAGCTGGCGGAGATGGAATGTAGTTGGTTGTGCGGTATCCGACGAGCAGTGCAGGGTTCGAAGATGAAGGTGGTGGTGGACACCAGCTTTGGATCATAATACATGAACGTGTTGGCCCACGCCCGTAAACTTGCAACGGACACGATGACAGGGCTCAATGGAGCCTTGCGTATAGGCAAAGTGCTGATGTTATTTTGCGCTTCGTTCATACGGGCATGTACCTCAAAAATACGGCCTGAAAATACTCCTCGCGCTATTTTCGCCTGACGGTCATGAAACTTCGCATGTGGTTGATCATGAATATCACACTTCATTCTGCTTTAAGCAACGGCAACTCCATTCCATCCAGTGGTTTGTGAAAGCAGCCTTGCACTTGCTTCATCGGAAGTAAAGCTTCGTTACAGCGATATATCTCGGCAATTGAGAATGCTTCGAAGGTAAAGGTCAAAAACATATATTCGCTTACTTCATCATTAGCTGCACCCTTATATACTGTTGTGCAGTGTTAGACCCGAAGAGCTTCGTGCACAAGATGAGTTGTGCCCTGATCAAGTAACTAACCAGAGGCAGGAAGTGCGGCCGGCTTCCTTGCTAGAGCCGCTTTCTGGCGCGGAGGTATGACCACGCTGGAACATTATTCCCAACGGATTCGACCTCATCGGTGAATGTCTTGGCGTTTATTCTGTAGGCCGCACAAGCAAAGCTAAAGGCAAAAATCCGTGAGATTCAGTCGAGTCCGTTGTTGACACCAAAAGAAAAAGCCGAGTCGGTGCAGAATCTCATGATGAAGGACTGGAATGATTCACGAATGAAAGCGGAGGCCGCTAAAGCTGAGTGTAACATCGAAGAAGGACGCCAACGAAAGTCCTATAACGTACGTAGAAACCGAGTGTGTTGATCGAGTCTTCATCGCGCCTGATAATGCTGGCTATTCGAATATAGGACGAGGCAAAAACAATTCTGGGGTGCAGCCATTACCAGTACGTGGCGTACTAGATTCGACTGCAATTAGAACTCGCATTAATTTTCTCGTTTTCCCTTCTCCAGGAGAAAATGCAAGCTTCTAAGTAAATGCTGCGGTAAATGGTACTCTTGTCGATTTTGTCATGGTAAGCTTCGCGGACATGTCGTGCGTTAGCAACCCCACATCAGATTGAATGCGGAGCTAAACTTTTGTGGTGATCTGCTTTTACAGACGACAACGAGGACCATCCTTTTGATCGATATGCCACAGATTCAGTCTCGTGTATGAAATGTGACACAGTCCAGGTATAATCTCTGTTCTAGCTTAAGAAACCCTTTTCACGCGAGAAATCTAACGCCGACGCTCTGTTTTTTTACTGTTGTGGTTTGCAGCCGATCGGACAAGTTTGCTCAAATGAGGAATGCAAATGCGAATTTGGTCGCTACTATTGCGAGGTGTGCAAGTTCATTGATGACGATAACACCAAAGACATTTATCACTGTGATAAATGCAAGATCTGCCGCATCGGCAAGGTTCGTAAGGCCACGCTAAACTGAAACATACACGCGAAAAGCTAAAGTCTTCTTGTATCCAAACAGGGCCTAGACATTGACTATTTCCATTGCGATCGGTGCAACGCGTGCATGAGCATCAGCCTCAAGAAGCACAAGTGTGTAGAGCGCTCACTTGAGTCGGATTGTCCGATCTGCCATTCCTACATGTTCACCTCGACGACCCCTGTCATGTTTCTCCCGTGCGGTCACTGCATGCACGTATCCTGCTACGAAGAGTACACTCTGGTACGTGACACGAATGGGGCGTGCTTTTTCTCACGGACTTGCAACCAGCTCACACGTGTGTTCGCTTTGACTAGACAAACTACATTTGTCCGCTATGCTCAAAATCCCTCGGTGACATGGAACTCTATTTCGCCAGCATTGACGAACTGATGGAGCGCGAGCGCATGCCAGCAGAGTACCAGGACTACAAGTCACTCATTTACTGCAGTGACTGCGAGCGCAAGTCTACGACCAAGTTCCACTTTGTGTATCACAAGTGCCAACACGAAGACTGCATGTCATACAACACGAAACTGCTACGACAGTTCAAAGACCCAGACAATGAGGTTCCGTGCGGCCCCGTCAGCCAGACTCACTAGCATGGACGCCAGCAACAGGGTGCACACAGGGATGCACTCAAAGCATTGGACCATACTAGATAGCCACTTGAGATAGGGTTAAAAAGCTAATCCGACGTGCTTAAAAGTTAACTACACCTCAAAATGCAGATATTTGATCTGATATGTACGACCCAGTTCTTGAGGAGTATGACGAATGGACACAAGTCGTCGTCCTCTACACACATAGAGTCCCTGGAGGATTCTATCGCGCCTGTGGGGTGACACGTCATGCCTCGGTTCGCCAACGCCATAGAACACTTTTCAGCGTCCCAAGCAGAGACGAGCCTTGCATGCGAGCCAATGGAATGCCCACAGCGCTACATGCAACAGACATAGCTATAAGACACATGGAATTGCTTGCATCGAGAGATGTCATCAAGTAGCTATGCGATAGCGACTTTATGGCACTGCTGGACGGAATGGAAACTGAAGTGACTCGGCTTCTCTCCTCCAGTCAAACGGATGAGCATACAAATCCAAGGGAAAAGACAATGGCGAGGTGTTTGGCACGAAGTGTGGCTTGAAAACAGTATGGTATACTGAAACCAATATATAAAGGAGGCGGACAATGCGCAGCTCTGCAGATTAGGCATTGTGCTACGAGAAAAGCCAAAATGCCTAATTCAAGCTTTCGGAAAATGCCTAATTAGACAATCGAAAATTGAAAATTCAGGTTTTGAAAATCAGAATTTCACAGTCGAATTTTTGAAATTCATACGAAATAGCACTAGATGAACCCCAGATCCTTCGTTTTCTCTTGTAAATAGATGCCAATACGCGTCCCAGACGCCTGGAAGTGTAGGCACCGGCAACATGTCCGCTATGCTATGCAGCTGCGTACTTTCTTGCTCCGTACGATAGTGCTGGGAAATAAAGAGGTTCCGGGTTGATCCAAATTATGATAGCTGGAGTCGAAACCTTCTTGAAAAGCATATAATAAAGCTTGGTGAAAGCATGCGCTTGGTGGTGCTAATTCTCAACGCATGGACCATCATCCGCATGGCAGGCCGGAAAGAAGCGCGGCTTCTCGGCCTTCGACGGCGGTATGACGAGCTCGCAGCCTGGATGTAATGGCGCTGTGTTCGGAAGGTTTCAACGCCAACACTCCTGTATAATTAAAGCATTGGTCTGGCAATTTGTCGAGCATGTACACCTCGGCCCAGCACGACGAGATCATTCGCATCTTCTAACATGGTAGCGCCTTTCGCAAGCAGCTCGTCAGTGTCGAGGTATGATGTATCGCGACGACTCTTGAGACTGTAGTACTTTTGTTCG
Source organism: Phytophthora constricta (assembly GCA_011947335.1). Classification (NCBI taxonomy): domain Eukaryota; phylum Oomycota; class Peronosporomycetes; order Peronosporales; family Peronosporaceae; genus Phytophthora; species Phytophthora constricta. Next base: position 59,158 of record JAAVTI010001179.1, on the reverse strand, counting down.
TTATCGGCTTGGCACACACAGTGGAGAGGTGTGTATCTCAAAGCGGGGAAGAGTATTCATCGTAGATTGCTGCTAAATTACATCAACTGCACAGTGAGAGAGTTTGATCTGGTCGCTTTAGCGAGCCCTGCTCACATCTGAGAGGCACCCATACTGAAACCAAGTATAAATGTGGTGCCTAATCTTATCAATTAGGCTCCAAGGCAGCAATGCCTAATCTGCAGAGGCCTGACAATGCGACATTATATCTTGCTTTCAGTAAACCATACTGTTCTCAAGCCACACTTCGTACAAAACACCTCGCAAACAAAGTGGACAGATGAAGCCCTTAATATTATAATCCCCAGACTTCGAATACCCGCTCAAATGGAATAAAATGTCGGTCCCCAATGACCAACTGGCACGCGTGGTATACAAAGCTAAGTAGCTATTACTAAATCCCCTCTGACGTAATATGAAATAAACAATCGACAAATATTCCTCTAAAGGGTTCTTAACCATAGAAAAGTCACCTTTGTCCAGGTTGATCAGACACCGGCATTTCCATCCTTGTGTATTCCAGTTCCTCTCGGAATACTCGCTGAATTTCAAGAAACCAGTTCACAGATCTGTCCATCACTCCTACAGTATTGGCACAAACTAAAACATTTCCTATCCATTTTAGAGAACATGTTATAGATGTCCCGATAGTTAGGTTGAGTTTTCCATGGATGCTGCATATAATGCTGACAAATTTACAGCTTTTATGCGTTGTTGAGCAATATTTGAGATGCTTTAGTTGGTGACGGCACTGACAAGCTCCTAGCAGCACATTTTTTGGCTGGTACTGTATGTGCTTTGCAGGATGTGGCTGATGGAAGTTAACGCTTTTGACAGCAAACAGTTTGGTACCACTAAGACGGTACACCCCGAGATAGGAATACCCTGAAATTGGAATAATTTTGCTGCTCCCGACGACATGACAATTGAGGGGTTCATCTGTTCTAGTTCTCAACGGCCTTCCCCAACTGAACACATCAATGTTGAGCTTAAACTTCAGTATATAAAATTATACATGGAATCCACACAACAATCCTAAACAAATATGTACGGACTTCACGATGAAAAATGAAGATTGTGTGGGCCCCACTGTGGGGTTTTAGGATCGAAGCGCTTGCGTCACTGCAATGCGGCGTAAGCGAAAAATGATGTGTGGCAACGGAGTACAAAGCAATACAGAACGCAAGTGCGTTGTCGATCACTCATGTGCGTTTTCATCTCGATTTATCACGAATACAATAGTCTAGGTACTGCTCGATTCTTCCTCGATATTCTTGATGAATTTGGCCGGGTTTCCAGCGTACACACTCATCGGAGGGACGTCCTTGGTCACGACACTACCCGCGCCAATGACCGCACCGCGACCGATGCGAACTCCAGGCACGACGACCACGTTACCACCGATCCACACATCGTCCTCGATCGTGATGGGCTTGCCCAGCTCGTACCCCGAGGATCTCGCCTTGGGTCCCAATGGATGCGTAGCAGTGTAAAGCTTCACGTCCGGTGCGAACATGACCCGATCGCCAATGGTGATCGGGCAAACGTCGAGCAGCACACAGTTGAAATTCATGTAGACATTGTCGCCCAGTTGGATGTTGGAGCCGTAGTCGCAGCGGAAGGGCATCTCGATCACGCTATCGCGGCCCTTAGCGCCAAGCAGTCGCGTCAGGACTTCTTGAGCTTCGGGGCCTTCTGCCATCACCATGTCGTTGTACTGCTTGACCAACCGCCGAGCCGCCTGACGTTCCGCTACCAGAGTAGGGTCCGCGGAGAAGTACAGCTCCCCGCGCAGCATTTTGGTCTTTTCGGTCTCCATCTTGGCTCTTGTACGTGGTAGGAGGATGCGGTAGACGACTTGAGACCGTTGGAGTAAAATATGAAGTAACCAACCCGCGGCTTCATTTGGATACCACCGCAATCTTTGATCGCGAGTCGCGACATAACGATCTACATTTCAAGTCTGGATTCGTTACGAAGAGAATTTCCGTCGTTAGGCATACATGATGTGTGGAAGGTAGACAAAGAAAATCTAGCGCTTAGTTAGCAGACACAACACACGTCACAGCATATTGCGTTTTTACCACCAAAATGCTTGACATTAACTGCTTCAAAATGCGAGTTCAATTAGGCGGAAAGTTTATTTATCTCATTCTAACTTGCCCAGAGACAGCACCCACCAGCTCTGCAACCCATACCATAATTGCTTGTTTGTAAAGTGCCTGTTGAGTCAACAATGTTGACGCGGCATCGCGCTTGCGCATGCCGGATGATGCAGCAGTAATGCATGTCGGTTGGTGGTCACTGGTCGCTGGCTGTCGTATGGAAAATACGCATCGAGGAAGCCTTGAAGACTTTAAGTAGGACGACCTTGCGCCAAACAACATGGCAATGCCAAGCCAATGGCATTGTTTTCGGCGTGATGTCACAAGTAATTGCTAAGCGGGAGATTTCTACAGTCCTAATGTGGTTCACTGAGTCTGTGACTCACAGACTGTGAGCTTGGTGCAGACATATAAATTCAATACCCGTGTCACTTCCAGAAGAGTCACACGTTCGCCATAGCGGAGGTGTGACTGATAATGGGGCCCACACTTCCTCAGTAAATGGAAAATTGGTCGTGTGCAAAGCCTATTGGTCAAGTTTCACCTATTATGGGGAGTCGAACATGCCAAAAACGGCGGCATAAGGACGGCTTAAACCACTCAAGCGGTAGCGCCGACTCATCCGCGATTGCGTCCACAATCTTGTTAGTGGAGCGGCTCATGCCCTTTAAGTGCGTGTTCAGGCATTCGTTCGTCTCTTGGAGTCTGGCTCTGCTTGATGGAAGTTTTCTGCTCTCAGTTTCCTATTTTTCTTGCTCATTATTTTTGGCTGATTATTTTGCCCTGTTCGACAACCCCCGTGATTGCGTTTGTGATCAGCTTGATGGTGCTTATGCACTTCATCACAGTGCGGGTGATTATGTTTTTGATCAGCAATCTACAGATCACGGAATGTACATGTGCTCACCCCGTTTACGGAAACCGTAAATAATATGCTCCATAAGCATGTCCAAGTTGACGCATCTGTCAAGACGAACACCTGGCTCTGCAGGTAAAGCCTGGTTGCAAACACTACTGCGCTAGTTTCCTCGATTTACACTGCTCAGTTCGCAAGTTCCCTGACAAAGCCCAACTCAAATGTCCAAGAAACTCCTCGTTGCTGCTTCGTGCTGTGCCGTAGCAGGCATCACCTTTGTTTGCAACAAGGCAATGCCTCTCGCTGTCGCTCTATTGGCAACTTGCTGGACTGTCGGGTACATTCTGGTGCTCGCTGTTTTCTGCTACTTTGCAAGCTTGTTCGTGCATTCGCCTGTGCTGGCTCCATTGACGGCTGTCAAGATGCAATTCAAGATCGTTCGTATCGTGGCTGCCTACGTCGGTCGAGGCTGCAAACCTCTTTTTCCAGAGTGGACGTTCACCTACGAGGTTGCGTGCAAATTCCTCCGATACACGCTTGAGGAGTACGGCGAGACCGTTGCGGTCAAGAATGCGTCACTTTTGCAAGAAGCAGTCCGGCTGATGGGAGAGCAGATCTTGGACTCGAATTGTCGTGAGCACAACACACGACCGGAACAAGTGCAGGTGCATGGCATGACCCACACGTGGATCCGCGCCGTTGCGAAGACGCAGCATCATATCGTCGTCATCTTCTACCATGGAGGAGGTTACGCGATTGCTGACCCGCTGCAGGATGTGGAGCTTGCCAACATGACCCACACGATGCTCCAGACAATTCTCCGTGACCAGTATCAGCTTGAGGTGTCGGTGGACGTGCTCTTGGCGAACTATCGAAAGAGTCCGACGGACCCCTACCCAACACCCCTCAACGACTGCCTGGACATGTACAAGTACGTTCTCAACCATGAAAAGATTTCTCCGGATCGAGTCATTGTTGGCGGGGACAGCGCTGGAGCCGAAATGGCACTCTCCAATTGCATTCGCCTTCGGGACGCGACACCGGAGTTGTTACCACTTGCTGCGTTGTGCTACTCCCCTGTGGTGGACTTCAGCGAGACCGGCCGGGATCAACTCACGCCTCACTGCGTTTTGTCCTCCGCGTTTGCCGATAGGGTGCTGGCGTCGTATCTCCGCAATGTCAAGAATACCGCTGAAGTGTCTTTGATCAACAGGAACCTCCGGAACTTACCGCCAGTCTTTCTTCAGTGGGGGTCATTGAGCGTTTCTGCAGCCAGGGGCTGCGCTTCAAAGAGAAGGCGGACAGAGAGGAGTGACGAACATGGAGGTGGACATAGTTCCCAACATGGTGCATGATCCGGTCATGTTCCCGTCCGCTGTCTGCCCTGCGATGGAGCGTAGCGCTCGGCGTGGATGCGAGTTCGCTGCCAAGTGCGTAGCTAGCAAACTTCGCGAGCAGTAGTTGGCGTTCTCGACGTAGACGCTGCAGGAGTTTAAAAGTACTTGAACATGGCCAAATTATTGGGAAAGTTGCTTATGTTGTCATCATGTCGTTGGTCTCATTTTGAAGGCTGTAATAGTTGCAATCAGGAATCCTGATTCAGGATGTTCAATTCGTTGACATTTTGTAAACTCAAAGCACTGGTGAATGGTGGATCTGTACCAGCAATGCTGCGTGCGCACAGTAGCTGGTGTAGATCTTTATCATGGTCTTCTTCACCGGCGACTCGAAGATCTACCGTCTCCAGCCACATCATCACGCGAAAATACCACCCAGCTTTTTCGTTTTCGTGTAGTGGCCGCGTGGCTTGAACAGCGAGAATCGATCGTTCGCTTACTTGAACACACCTTGGCACCTTTCGTTCTCTCCGCCTCGACAGCCAACCACAACACATCCAGACCTTTCATATGATCTTCTCCCGCGAGAATTTCTCCTTGCAGCAAACTCAGCCCCATCGGAAGAAAAATCCAGAGAGCACTGCTCAGGATCTTCCAGTGTTGGGAAAATATAACCCTCCTCACGTGCAGAATGCAGTCCGCCTTCACAGAGACAGGCAAGTCGTCTATACAAAGTTATGTAGTAGATCTATGCAAAGCTCTTGCTTGAAGGGCAACAACTCCATTGGCATCCAGCTTAGCCTTCTCCTCAGGCTCAAGACGGAAGTCGAACATCCTTCTCGACAAGGGATGGTGCTGCTTCAACCTCTTGAGGCTTCGCTCGAAGTCAGCTCCGTGCAGCCGCTCAGCCTCTCGACGTTGTGTCTCCATCTCTATCGAACTCTAACAGGATCGGCCTCATACAGGTCGGAACAACTTGCACTTCTCCATCACGATCGGCCCTCCGTGCTTCGTTGGGGCCGGATAGAGCTTGATCAGGTCTTGGGACATCAACAACGTGCCATTGGGCTTCAGAACCGCTGTGAATTCGGCCCTCCCATTGTCAACTTTTGATCTCAGCAAGTTGAAAAATAAAATTTGACACGGTGCTGTCTGAAGCTTCCTGACTAACTGGAACAAAAACAAATCGAGTCTTGTTAAGACTAAAAAGTCAGTCACCGGTTTCTCCCACGTGGAGCCAAATAGTTGTCTGTGATTGAAGAAGTCAACCAGCAAACTCACTATGATCCAAGTTCGGTACATTTGGAGCACTGCAAACCCTACATTCGCTTACAGGAACTGCAAAAACTGCAGCCCTAGCATCCAAGATTGCAACTAGATTTCGTCGACACGGCCCGAGTAGTCCGCGAAAATGTCACTCTTGCCTTGAGCGCGTGCTTTTGCGTCGGCTTCTGCATGAACAAAAAGTCAAAATGTTTTTGTCAGACAAGAGAACCAGCCCATGCTAATTCTGAACTGTCGCACGGCGTACCATTACCGTTCTTGCTTTGTGAGGGTTGGTACGAGTAGTGTGGAGGATTCGACGGTGCTTGCCCAGACGGTCGGTGCGGTGTCGGCGACGGTGGACGCACCGGCATCCGCTCGAACTCTCCTTCGAATCCTTCGAAAGGATTCGAGTCACGAACTCCCATCAAACCTCCGCCAAAGAAGTCTGCAAGCAATGTCAACAGCATTAGGTCTTCGAAACATCATCTAAATAATTCACAAACCCGTTGTCCGTACCCTCAAAAGGACGCAGCATCTCTTGTCGAAGGAAGTCGAACGGGCTCATCTGGGCCTCAAAGTCATCACCTCTAGAGCCACCCAAGAACCACATTAAAGTACCAACCGTCAGACTCTCCACTTCACCCTCTCCTTCTTAGCTCCACTCACCTCTGCTGAAAGAACGTTCCAAACTCCTGGTCGCCACTACACCAGATTAAAATTCACCGTCAGGCTCTCGATAGATCTGCCAGCCACCTTCAATTGCTCTGCTCACCCTTTGCGTGGGTCCATCCTCTCTCGGTTGAAAAAGTCTCCACTGGCCTCCTCTCCGCCGTGCTCGTCTTCGGTGATTTCCTTGCGGTTGGAGATAAGCTCCTTCCTGGAGCCCGGACACTGGCGGAAGATCTTCTTGATGATCTCGCACTTGCTGTCGCCGTTCATAGAGCGGCAGGACTGCGACAGCGCCGTCGAGTAGAAACATCCTGCAAAATGTGTCAACAGCGTCAGAACATTCTTAGTTTTTTTTCTCCGTTTTGCATGAATTCGACAAGTAAAAAGGTGCATTTTATGCACAATAGACTTTGCAATTGGAGCACGTGCCTGGATGCTCCTCGCGGTCCTTCTGGATGAGCTCCTGCTCTTCTTCGCTAAGCGTCGGCATGATACTCGCCCCACGTTTTTGGTTCTGAGACTTTTGCGAAATGAAATGTGAGACTTGTACCGTTCTGGAAATTTAATGTGGTGTGCACCACACCATGTGTACCAGCATTCTGGCAGGTGAAGTTGAAGTGGCATTTTTAGGCGTGAAAAAGTAGTGACCCGACCAAAGCGAGTCTCGCGTGATAGTGGCGTAAATGCCTATTCATTTGGAGCTCGTGTACAGCTCGAGCGAAGATAAACGCTTTCCAGCGACAAATTTGACGTCACGGACTGGAAGTCGCGGTGGGACTGGGTCCTCGTCGGGATTGCTGGTTGTGTGGGAATCGGAAAAGTTCTGCGAGTTCCCTCAGGAGTTGGTCTTCCGGGTCAATCGAGGCTTACCGACAAGCATCCGCCAGGTGACGATCTTTGGTTGCACGAATAAAAATGATTTTGAGATGATTGTGCAGGAGATGTCTGACTGAATTCATCGATGTAGGTCAACTTGCTTTCACACCCTTTCAAAGTCGCGACCCGAATCGAACTTTTCACATCCACGATAGCCAGTGACTGGAACCACGACGGAAATACTGGGGTGCAATTCGAGCGACTTGGTTTTGTAGGTTTTCAGAGGAACGAGGCGACGCAGTTCACGGCGTGTGAGCTTCAGGAGGTACAGCTGCCCCGACCAGCTCCCAAAGTCACTCTTTTGCGCCTAGTTCTACATGCGTGTCATCAAACGAGAGCCAACCTATTTAGTCAAGTTGGATTGTCCTCGGTAACTGTGTTTGGACCTCAGAAAGATGATAGTGTGGTGCTTCCCTTGATACCGTCTCCACGAAAAAGCCCTCAATGGATTCAAGAAGTAAGTTTTCTTTATCTCCAACATCAGAAATGTATCTCCCCAACCATCGAGCTTCCAGTGTGCACGACTTAACCCCTCCTGTACGGCACTAGGCGCAGTGATTAAGCCACCTCGCGCCATCGATATCTGGATCCAAGATACACGGGAATACAAAACACCTGAGCAAATTTGTGCAGAAATTCAGATAAGCAAGCAGTTGGTCCAGTTTATCGGTGATGACAACCTTGCCCAGCCCTGGACCACGTTGGAGCGCGAAGCTGATCGCTTGATGGCCGAGCTCCAGCGTAGAACTAAAATCGGCCAGTCAGTGGTGAACAATCTGGACCCTGTTAGTCTGTCAAGGTTTCAAGTGGAAGATGAAACTCATCATCGGGATTATTTATTCGGACAATACGCTGATCTTGAGCGCCAAAGAATACACCAGGAGAAACTTCTTTATGAACAAACGTCGACTCCTAGGTATCTCTCGTCTCCTGGCCATCAAGGTAAACTTCTATCTCCTACAGGTGCGAGATCGCAAGACATTCTAAAACAATTACAAAGCGAACGATGGCAGGATCGTGAGGCGCTGCTATGGCAGCTCACACAATCCTTGCTTTCAGTCACTAGCCCCGACAGCAGCAGTACAACACCCCGAGGCCCAAAATTCGTGGTACCTGATGAAATCGAAATTGTGACTATCGCACTAGACGACGCACATAGCCAAGTGTTTATCGCTTCATGTGCCTTACTCCGGGTTGTGCTAACTTCCATGCCATACTTCCAAGATGTATCTGCTTCCAAATCCCATGTTCGTATTCAATGGAAAACGTTGTTGTCCGTCGGAATTTATTGAAAGTTAAGGTGACGATGTGTGTTTCATTGTAGATTGCGGAAATCGTGATACTTCTTCTCAAGCGACTCCATGCTCATGACGCTGCAGCACGCAATGCCGCTGCCTTCACCATTATGAAGGTACTGTGAGAACGACACATTTGTGTCGTGCAAGTTTTTCCGAACTAACATCATAGGAACTTTCACCATATCGTATCGATTCAATAATGCACATAGATTGCTGGATCTGCTCGCACCAGAGGCACATTTGTGATGCACCTCTTATTGAAACATGTCGAAGGCAAAGCATTCGAGCCTTCGGGTCAACATTTGCTAGCACTACTAAAACTTTTAGCAGCGCTACTGCTGTCGTTTCACTGTTGCGCAAATATTGACATAGCGCCTAGGCGCATCCTAGGTTTCTTGCAGCGCACCGATGCAGACCAACACGAGAACGCACTTGTTCGACAAGCTGCAAAAGAGTTAATACTTGCACTCTGTTGTGATGTCGACGAGGAATTTGTCCTGGAGAATTACGTCAAAAAGTTACCTCAGGAACAGCAGCATCGATATTTCCAGCTTCTGCATCGGGGATACAAGTCAAAGCCCTCAAGCCAGGATACTGAGATTATATCCAATTGATCCTGACACGTTACTGAAGCACACAGTTGTCTGGTTCCTTTGCATTGCTGCTGCCTTTGGATTTGGCTTTGCCTTTACGTTTGCCTTTGCCTTGATTTTTGGAAGGTCGATAGGCTGAGGTAGAGCGCTAGTCTCTTGAGTATTGGGCTGTTGAGTTGCTATTGGTGAAGTCTCTGGTGGATTGCCGGTAGGAATAACTACTGGCGCTTGGTTTATAATATCTCCACTGGATGGAACGGGCAGCTCTTTTGAACTTTCATTTGAGAACTTCTGCTGAGCAGAATGTTCTAGCTGGGGTGGGTTGACACTGCTGACGTTGGCGGTGGTAGACTGCTTCATAGGTGTCGCTGAAGAAATTTTCGTGGACGATGGAGCTGGTGCGGGCTTAGTGATAACTCTGCTTGTTCGACTTGGGGTATGACTGCGCTGTTCGATTATCCCTCGAAATGCAGCAAAACTCGACACTACTTCTTGGTGGTCTGATTGCTGCAATGGTATGATCATTTCAGATTTTGTGTTGGTTAAAGCCCTAACATCAAACACAAATGGCATTGTCTTCTGTTGAATTTGATCGTGAAACGTGCTGGTCGGAGGAGTTCGTGATATCACCTGCCCTCTAAAAGCGATGTTGCCCTTTTGAAACACTTCATGAGTCTCAGCTATGTCATTTTCTTTGTCAATATGGCTACCACGTAAGAAAGCGTGGCGATATAGTGCTCTCGGACGAGGCTGCGCTGAAAAGTATAGCTTCATTTGCAAAGCCCACTCTGCAGCCTCCGTGTTTGTGAACGGAAATTGGACGAATGCAACAGTATGGGGTTGACCATTTGAAAAATAGCTCTTGGGGTTCTCCGATCCATTAAGTTGTCTGCGTACGGATGTGAGCATCTGTTTCAAGCTCTTCACTTCGTCATTGTTTTGACGTGCGGTCGAGGAAATACGGTTTAGCTCCTTTAAGCAATCCATAGCAAGTCGAGCGGGGTCTGCATGGTGACTACGCTGTTTATTAGAGTTTCTGTCTCCCCTTAACTTTGTCGAAAGAGCCTCGGTGGCGTAGCTACTGCAAAGTGAGTGGATGTCATCTTTCACGTTTCCAGGTAGTTGGCTACTGAGTGTGTCGCTCCGCAAAATTAAACGTAGCAATCTCAATCGGTTTATCGCGAGCAAGCTGGATGAAGTACTTTTCTCGACCTTTATACCATGCAGCTCTTCGAAAACACTTTCACGGGTCAAGTCTTGACTGAGCAGCAGCCTAATAAATCGCAGGAAGTCTCTGTCAATTGATGGCGGAAGTGAACTTGCCTCCTTTGTGTTCAAGTTTGCGCGAATACTGAAGCACCAACAAAGTGGACTTGTGATTGCGGACACAAGAACAATTTGCAGACCGTGACTCCAGTTAGCGCGACTGATTTCTTCGATAAGTCCCAGTGATGAATATTTGGTCGTTGGCGCGGTGTCACTACGGCGATCGTTGGATGTGGTGAGGCTAAGCTGAGGTTGAGACACATGTTTCATTGTGGTGACCAGCTCGGTCAGGAATACAGTGTGCGCAAGATGGATAGCCGCTTGAAATACCTCAGGAGACTTAGCTTCCCGCAAAGCTAACGCGATTAGCGCAATAACACCTTCAAAGGATGTAGTTGCGCCAACACTGTCCTTCAAGATGCGAGCACAGCGTTCGGCCGTCTGTATGCATACTGTCTGAATAGCAGGTCCGCCACAAAGCAAACATTGCGTGAAGAATGCACCAAATGTGTACAGCGTAATTTCGTTGATGTTGGCTGGGTCAGTAGGAGAAATTGTTGGTGATTGCCACGTCGATACCTCATATGGGCTCTTGCGAATCTCTGTGGTGAGAATGTCCTCAAGTGTAGCTGTCTCTCGAGCGGTTTGCTCTACGTGCTGGCGAAGCGCGATGTCGAAAGGCGAAATTGGTTCTTCTTTATCTATGTGTTCATCTTTCTTGCCACTTTCCTGAGGCGACAACCCAGGGTTCTGGGGGCTTCTTCGGGCTTAGTGTCTGAAATACTAGATTCAGAACCACTCATCGCTTTCGTAGAAGAAGGTATGTCCTCTTCATGCATAGATGCCCGAGTTACCGCCTTAACGCTAAAGTCATTTAGTTCAAAGGAAACAACCTGTGCTACAAGCTCCATTGGCACACCTGCGTCCAACAAAACTGTTTGCAAGTCATCGTTGTCGTAAACTGATGATGGCAAAATGGGTCGATGAATGTGATCCAACGTGACTGATTGGCTTGGAAAACCACCGTTTTCGAGAAGGTGTGAGGTTTGCATCGTACCACGCAGCTCGATATCCTCAATTGCAATCTGCGTGCGAGTACACAAGTGTCAACCAACGTAGCTGCAGGGACTTAACAAAAAAACAGCAACAGTACCTGTCGAGAGTAATTCGACTGTCCAGCATTTACAACAAGTTTTAGAAACGAGCAGAGCGAAGCCTTCAAGCGAACGGTCTTGATGTCCACGCTTCTAGGAGTATCTGGTGAGCATGGTTCCCATACAATTGGTTCGCTGCCAAGCAACACAGTTCATGTCAATTGGCTATCCAGTCACCAACCCGGGTGAAAATCATTTTCAAGAAACACAACCTACCAGCACGGTTGCCACACGGCACTGAGATAACGAGACACAGCATCCAGGGAATGATAACTCATCTCTTTTCCATTATGCGAGGGCAGAGCTGAAAATATGGATACTACGCACAAAAGATGTTGAGTCTCATCAATTGCCAATCTGCTTTTCAACACCCGCGACGTACTTTGAGCTGGGGCCCTCGTAAGCTCGACGGTTATGCTTATCGACTTAACCGTGGCGGGTTGCGCAGACAGAAGTATCAATCCAAGTTCTAGCGGGTACACAGTATCCCTGCAAAGCAGCATCAACCTCAACATCAGCAATGCGGCCACCAAAGGAGATGAAGTCAATAGGAAGCTTACGGTTTGGACAACCACAGCACTTGAGGTTCCGCTTCCTCGACGGCACCAGGCGGATGCACTTTGTGATGATCGCGACGCACAGCATTTTGCAAATCCAAATCGTCGGCGACAAACAAGCGGAATGGAAGGCTTTGCATGATCTTACGAGTGGAGGCGCTTGCTCATCTACCAGTACGAAACGACTCACGCCAAATACAGTCGACACGCCGCGAGCTCAGCTTCAGCACGTCACTCAAGTGATCATGTCCAGCGTATGATAACACAAGCAAAGCCCTGTACACTGCATTATGTTTTGTGGTGCTGTAAGCACTTCGCTAAACTGCAAGCCATTGCGCCATCGACAATGACTCACTCCACCCGTCCTACTTGAGCTCAGAGGCGCCCGTGAGGCAGTTCATGTAAATATACGAGTCCACACCGTGGCCCTCCATCGGCATGATGGCTAGCTCGCCGCCGAAGTACTTCGCGTACAACTGAGCGATCCGCAGGCCGAACGAGTCGGAAAAGTCGAGTCCACTGGCACGCCTCTCCAACACGTCCGCGACCGGATCGTATCCGCTCGAGGGCGGAGACGTCGCCGTGTGGTAGTAGTTGGACAGCGCCTTGGCCTGCTGGCGCGTCATGCCACCGCCCAGGTCCGACACCTTGACGCACACACCATGCGGGCCGCCTGAGATGAGCACCGTGACCGGCGGCGGGGTGTTAACCCCCGTCCTCTTGGCCGCCGCGACGCTGTTCAGCACCGCGTTCTTGAACACCTCCGTGAGGATGATCTCAATGTGCTGCGGGATGTAGCGGTACGTGGCGCTCTCGTCTCCGCTCACGCGGATCTCAGGGAGCATCTCGCCGCTCAAACTCTGCTGCCAGAGTGGCCGCACCTTCTCCACAATGTCCTTTGCGACCTTAACAGGCGAACACTCGTCCGCGACGACGCCTGAGAAGCCAGGCGTCGGGGTCTGCGCTGCAATGTGCTGGTCCACGAGCGTCCGGATGCCGATCCGCGAGTTGTAGAAGTTGTCGAGCGAGTCGCGCAGGCCCTGGGGCTCGTACTCGAGCGCCTGCACGGCCTCTGCGATGTTGCCGTGCATCGACGCGTGCTCGGTCCGGATCTGTCTGTGCAGCGATACAAAGTCCCGCTCCGTGGCGAGGTTGGCCGGTAAAGGGAAGCTCGTGAGGCGCTCGAAGCTGTCCAGCAGCTGCTGGCGCACCGACACGATCGGCTGGGCACGGGGCAGCTCGTCCGGCAGGTTCTCCAGGTCCACGATGCGGCGGGCGATGCGGATCGGCACCTCGCGGTGCAGCAGCTGCGCCGACGTCACGATGGCGGGCGCGTTCCGTTCGCGCCATTTGGTGAGCGCGTCACGGTCGGTGGCGAGCGTGGCGGCCACGGCGGGGCTGGCCTTGGGGCCGCGCTTCAGCAGCGTCTGCAGCGTGATGGGCGGCAGCGGGATGTGGTGGAGGCGATAGACCTCGGCCAGGACTTTGGCACCGGACGTGGCCATGGCTGCTGTGGGCTTGGAGGCAAATTGGACAGTGAGGCGGGACTGGTGGATGATCTGCGCTTGCGCAAACGGCACGTCACAAGGGACATAGATGTGCGGGCCAAGTTGAAGTGGTCTGCTTGGTTGTGTCATTTTGCGGTGGTTTAGTGGGCGAAGGACTGGGGCGAGTAGTTGAGTTTGTCGGTTGCTGCGGGGTTGGCGCCGTGCTCGAGGAGGAGCGAGGCGCAGATCTGGCTGCCGTGCAGCGTCGCGCAGTGCAGTGGCGTCCAGTTGCTGCGATCCATTTGGTGCACGTCGGCGCCCGCTGCGGGAGCGCGGAGACGGCGGTGGACATGCCGCGGGTCGCTGCCCAGTGCAGTGCCGACCGGTTCTCGACGCTGGTGAGCGAGATATTTGCTCCGAGCGCGACGAGTCTGTGGAGGACGTCGACGTGGCCATTGGCAGCGGCGCACATGAGCGGAGTCCAGCCGTGCGCGTCGCGAGCGTTGATGTCCAAGGACTGGGCTTTGGTGGTGCTGTCAGTACTGTCTTCTGCTTCTGCTTCTGCTTCTGAAGCATGAGTGGTCATCTCGACAAGAAGATCCAGCACGGCGAGCTGGCCGTAGTCGGCTGCGTAGTGCAGTGCAGACCAACCTGAGCCGTCTGCGGCGTTGGGATTGCAGCCACGACTCGTCCACTCGCGCACAAGCTCCAAGTGCCCACGACCGCATGCTAGTCGCATTTCCTGCCCGTACTTGTATGCTGGCGCGTAGACTACAGCAAACACGTTCAAGAGCTCGTCCCGGGAAAGATGATCTGGCCTAGGAGTCGTCTGTTCAACTTCTTCTCCATCCACCTGAGCACTATCGCTGCTTTGTTGGTCGTTGCTAGCAGAAGTAAGCCGAGGTGGAAAGCAGGGAACCACAAGAGTCTTGTACAGTTCAGGCGAGAGTGTTAGGCCTGCTCGACTTAACAGCTCCGGGACTTTGTCGAGGGGGATGCCGTTAATGTTATCCCCATTCACAGCAGCATCGGCACCAAGGACGTTCAGAAGGGCATCAAAATCGCTCTCACGGAGCTCGCTGGTCCTCGCCACTTCGAGTTTGCTGGGACCATCGACAACACCGCCACTTGTCGATAGCGTTGTGATGCGAGCCGCCACCGGCGTCTCACCAGCAAGAATGGCAGAAGATAAGGGGGTCTCCTTGTCTGGGTTCTTCACCGCCACAACCGTCAGTATCACCTTCGTGTTCATGGGGATGAACGTGCCGTCGTTTCCCAAGAGCACCTCCAACGTGTGCTGGCTTGGATCCCAGGAGGCCGAGACGGACTTGTTGTGATACACTGGCGTGCGGAGCAGCACCTTGGGCTGTTCATCCATACCCCATCCGTCCGACGGGAGCTCGATGAGCAGCTTGCCGCCACAGGGGACCTTGCCGCTGACCGTAAACGAGAGCGCCACGTCCGAGACTGAGCCGGGGCAGCAATTGAACGGAGCCCAGCGCTTCACGCCGCCGATCGAGCCCGGCACAATGTTCGGTATCGTGAACGCCGCAGGGCCATCGATGACCTGTCCACCACGAATGGATTGCGGCACCGTGGCGCGCACCGCCATCTTTTCAAACGTCGTGACGGTGGCCTCGGCCTGCGGCGTGGCCGTCTCAGGGGTGTTTACTCCCGACACGACTAGTACAAGTGGCGTATCGGCTGGAATCACGCTCTCGTTGAGTAGTGTGAACTCCAGCACCCTCGTTGACGCATTCCACGACGCCTTCACCTGTGGCAGCGCCGAGGTGATGGCTTGCTCGTTCGGTGACGGCAGCTGCAGCACTGCGTTCGGCGCATCCGTGGGCAGTCTCCAGCCATGGTCGGGTAGCTGGCACGTGATGCGACTGTGCTTGGCCAAGGCCCCAGTGGTCGTGAAGCTCAGCGCGAGCTTGCCGATGACGCCGGGGTGGCGAACTCGGGCTCCAGTGCTTTGCGGCCCTGGAAGCCCCCGGCCACGATCTTGCGGTGGCGCTGCGCGAGCTGCAGATGCACGCCGCGCTCCTCCTGCTGCACAGGAGGTGGACTGCTAGCTCGCTTCATGGTTTGATTGAGTGAGCTACTTCTACAAGGCACCCAAGGGAGGTTGGTCTTCCGGTAGACAGACTGCGCCATCGAAACCGCCGCGGCCGTGGCTTTAATAAGAGCGCTATGAATAGGCGAGAAGCGCATCGAAGTCAGCCAGCGACACGGCAGCTTCAACGCGATGCCAAGTTGCGATGCAGCAAGGTATCCGTTCCTTATCATGCTGGAAGTGCCCTTTGCTCGACGACGTGCGACGCTGACCTATCAATGAAATCTGAGAAACTCGGCAAAATCCGGAGCTTTTTCACTTGCTTTCAGTATGTCGACCAGTACAGTAGGACAGGCACGGCGCCGAGTGCGTAAACAACCTTTCAGTATTCTACTGGAGAGGTTATCCAGTTCTACATTCGCAATAGCCCATATAATATAAAGGGTTCCGAATTGGAACCATGACGCAGCGCAGGCCGACATATATATACAGGTCCTCGGTATAACTGTCCGGTTTTAGCCGCGTCAAAGCCTGCACACAACCAAACAGCAGGCGAACCGCGGACGTTCAGCGCCGTTCCACACGCGGAAGAGGAGAGACTCGACGGTGAGCTCCACTCGCTAATCCGAGCTCCAGAACGCAGCCAAGCCGAGGTAAGTCTCTATCGTGCTCGTCCGCCAACTCGAAAGCGCTTTTGATTCACCAGTCGCTTCGGTATACCGGTATGTCCAGTTCGAGCTCGCTACCTTCTCGTTTAAGTAGCCGCTTGCAGTAAAGTGCAGAGTCAAGATGGGACGACACTGGCAGTTGCGCGACAAGGCCAACTTTATCAACTATGTGAAGATCGAGCTCCAGCTGCTCGCCAAGGAGTGGAAGATCATCCTGCCCTGTGTCATCATGCAGTGTACGTCGTTGGCGACGGCTTGATTGGCTGGGGAGCACTAGTTCTGACGGTGGTGGGGTATTATTATTATTATTATTTTACATGACGTGCAGATGTCCACGCCATCTTCCACAACTTGGCCTACTACATCCAGGGCCACTACCTGTCGGTGGAGCAGCGCTTTACGCTCTACGACCTGGGCTATGAGCTCATGCCGGAGCTGCAGTACGTGTTTCGAAGCTCAGTTGTGTCCTTAAAAAGTGATTGTGGTGCTGATGCTTTCCTTTGTTGATGTGCGTTATTACAGCGGCTTTGCTGCGTCGATCTCGGATATCCTGGTGTTCGCTGCCGTCTTTGGCCCAGCCATCCTTCTGGTCCTCACGATTCCTCTTTTCCGCCAGGACCCGAAGCAGCCGCGCTACCTCGTGATTGTGCTGAAGCGGTGTCTACTGCAGCTCAGCATCTGCCTCGTCTTCCGAATCATCTCCTTCTTAGTGACCGCGCTCCCGTCCCCGGCAGCGCACTGCGAGCTGAAGTTCAATGATACGTGTCTGGCGGCGAACCCCGATGACCCAGTTCCGTGTGTCATCCCGAACCCGGACTTCAACCCGCCGTCTGTGGGAGAGTTTTTCACCAGATTGGACTCGCTGAACGGCTGCGGTGATCTCATGTTCAGCTCCCACACGATCTACACGGTGTCGCTTATCCTGACGGTCTGGAAGTATTGGCCCAACAAGTACGGAATCACGATCATGGTGTGTGTGCAGATCGCGATCGCGTTCCTCATTGTGGCCTCGCGCAAGCACTACACGTTGGATGTGTTCTCCGCGCTGTACATCGTGCCGCTGTTCTGGGTGACCCTGGAGGCATACCACAAGGACATTAACAGCAAAGACTCGGAGGTTACTGTTAAGACCATTTACGATTTCTACGGCGTTGACGTCTCGAGCGATGTGAACAGCGGCGCTGTGCCGCTTGACTCTAGTGAGGTCACGCCAGTCCAGCCGCTTAACTCGGTGCAGGTTGCGGTGACGGAGGATGAAAGCTTGAGCGGCGAGCGGTCTGACCCGGACAACGCTACGACCGCGTTTCAGCGCAAGGGATCCTTGTAAAGGTAGATGGAATACTATCTCCATATGCACAACAATAACGCTTGCTTCACACGATCGTCTGGGCGCTTTTTTCTTGTGTCTTTTTGATCTGCGATTGAAGATGCTTTCACACTAACTCTGTGTTGCCATTTAGTTGTTTGACTCGGATAGACTACGCGTAGTAAGCGCTGATCTGAGAGAGCGCATCCATGTCCGATAGGTCGTCCGTGCAAATGCTGGAGAAGTCGCTGCGCTGGGACCACCACAAAGGCGACTCCATCTCCTCATCACTCCCCATCGGTCGGTGCCTTCGAGCATATCCTCCCAGCACATATCCTCCACACTGCTCTTGAGTCGAGCCGTCTCCGCGAAGTGCCACATCGCAGCGACAGAATCCGTCACGTCCACACCTTTGTCAGCGATCGGGTGAGGCATGACGCTTGGTGCGATGGTGACCTCCCACGACTGTGAGTGCGCATCCGGAGGACTCAAGCGGACCTCCAGAGGTCTCAACGCCGAGCTGTAGGCTATATTAGGCATCGCCAAGCCCTTCTCACCGCTCGACGGCAGCGTGGGCTGACGCAAAATGTGCTCAATCTTGTTTGGATTCCCGCGAAGGAAGCACCCGTGCCAATAGATCATGAACTCCGAGTTCAGCTCCTCCGAAGACTCAAAGCCCAGAGCCCCCAGCGCTTGGCGAAGAGAGCAGACCCGAAGTCCCAGTCGTGCCTCGAGCCTCATCTCGTCAGGTTGATGAACCACAAACTTGGAGCCGTCTCCGAGCCACAAGAGCGACTCTTCTTCCGTGTTAAGCTCTAGGCAGCAGTGCAGCTTCTCCAGGAAAGCTCTCCAGCCCCCAGCGACCTCCTCCAGAAGCTTCACTTGCTTGTGTCTGTGTCCTACGAGGCAGAGCACGCGCTCAGTCTTTTAGAGCGTAAAGATCCCAGTATTGAGCAAATTCCACCTCGTTCTGCAGCCTCAAGCTGCGTAAGCTCTGCCAGCGACATCAGCACAGTCAGAGAGCCGCGTCAGGACGCACAGACCAGCACCACAAGACGCAGATACGTCTCTAGCGAGCCCACGCACCGCCGTCTTCACGCTGTCGTCGCCCCATGGTCACCACCCAGTGCGGAATGCAGAATGAATGCGCACTTCAACTTCAACTTTTCGTTTCACTTGTATTCGCTATGAGCATTCTGAACCCAAGATACTTAAGAAAAGCTGCTGTGGTGTGCTTCAGTCTGCAATTTGCCAAGTCGAGCGCAAGCCAAGACAAGACCAAAACCACGTTGGTGACGGGTCGAGGAGACGTTGGAGCCGAGTTGTGCAGCGGCACGGAGGCAATGACGCGTTGTTGACGCCCCAAGACCTGATCAAGTTCTGTCCGGCCCCAACGAAGCACGGAGGGCCAATCGTGCTGGAGAAGTACAAGTTCTTCAACCTGCCTCATGCCGACTTTAATTAAGTCCTCCTACATGTGCCACGATCAGTTTAGCGACGATGGTATCCCTGAGATACAGTAATATGTTGTTTGGTGCAAGATCCACGTAAGAACGTATGCTCGCAATCAGAAGACCCAGCAGTCATATTCATTTACGAAACTCATTGCTAACTTGCTCCATCGCATTGTTCTTCTTTCCTGACAACTTTAAAATCATTTAGCTGAGTATCGATTGCAATTAAGTTAGTGGCGATTGGAGTTGTCATCCTCTGATCAACATGGCATGTTCGGCGTGAAGGTATTGCCACCAACGTTTTTCAGCAGTTGAAAAACGTTGAAAACGTTGGTGGCAATTTCTATAGTTACTAAAGATAGTAAAATGAGTTTTCCTGCCATCTTGTCCATTGCAGCTCCTGTTGAACCTTCACTATTCGTTTGGCAATGGCGGCGGACGTCATAACTACAGTTGCCTCTGAAGCTGTTGGTGATAGAACCGATGAAGTGGCGGAGGAATTACCGCGCGATACACTTTTAGAAGAATTTCACGCGAGTTTGTCGATACACCATGCACCACATTCAAATTCATCTGTCAAGACTGCAGCAACGCCTGGATTCATGGAGTGCCAGCGTGCTGCTGCTACCAAGAAAGGACACTACAATGAAATGGGGTGCGGGGCCCACAAGCTCACTTTACGCAATTCAAAGCTATACCCGGATGCTCTTGAGCGTCACAAAAATGACTTCTCCGCTTCCTCTGACACCACTTACTAAATCGATGGTGACACTACCATCGTCTAAACACGCAGCCGTCAACACGTCGAGTGATGCTCTTGATTCCGTGCTGTTGCGTGCTTCAAAAGCACAAGCAGTCTTCGTCAACAACACAATTTTACGACTGAGCCTAGTATTTCGTTGCTACCGTCGCTATATTCCAAAACAACTCCTCGGTTGGGTGGAGAGTACAATGAATCTGATAGTCGCAGTGTGCGCAAGACTGGTTTGGCATTTTCACCTGCTTCTATGTCCATCGATCCACCCAGGAAACTCCCGCTTCAGGAGGCTCAGCGGATGCTCGAATTGTACACCAAAATCATACGAGTGAACACGGAGACGCAGAAAAATATGTCGATCATGTATACACGGCGATCCACGCTTTTAGCAGCAATGGGGAAATTCAAGGCGGCACTGCAAGATGCTGAAATGGTGGTGCAATTGGAACCGAAGTCGACCGTGGTGTGTGAGCAGTTCAATAGTTGCTGGGTATGTTAGCAGCTCACATGGCTAACGATTATATGTTCATGACATCGGAATTGGCAGGGCTACTACCGCAAAGGCTATGCTTTGTGTGGCCTTGGTCGGTTCGCTGAGGCAAGTCGCGTCTTCCAGCAAGGCTTAGCGTTCGACGTTAGTTGCCGGTATCTACGCCATGGGTTTCAACTATCACTCAACAATTCGCGCTATAATCATGAGGGAGCGTGTAGTTCGCCATTTTGCAGCTAGTCGTGCTGCCGATCAGCAGTCCGCAAGATGAAATGGATCGTCGATGTTAAGGAAAATTGGGATCAACATTATCAGCACCATCCACCGAAGGCGAACTGGAAGGGTTTGAATTTCAGAAGGCGGCCAAGCTAGCAGCAATCGAGTTGTTTTGTTACAAGGAATGAAGGCTGATTTGTTTGCGTAACACCAATGCCACGATGGCTCATCGCAATCAAGTATTTCATTCGGGAAGATTAAGTATCGACGAGAACATTATCAACAACTAGCTGACCTAAAGAAAATGCTTCCCTTACAGTTTGTGCTTCATGCACGCCACTCATAAAAGGCCTGCACATGCTTCGTTGTTACTCATTTTAGCCTGCTGGAGTGCAGACGAGAGGGCAAGCCGATTGAACTTCGCGCTCAACAAACTCACAGCATCGGGCTCCTTGGCGAGAATTGCTTCGCCTAGCCCGCAGGCTATGAAAATGGGATCACACCGCTTACAAATGCGCCTTACCACGTTCCACTGATCACAAGAATAAGCCATGGACAGCACGTTAATGATTGAGTTCAGATTGCACCGTTCGTACAAGAACTCTACGACATCCCACTGGTCTTTTGAAGCAGCTAGCTCGCAGATTTGATTGCAGAGATATGGATCACACTTCGGAATCAAGTACTCGACAACACCCCACTCGTTCCTTGTAGCTGCTTCATTGCACTCTAGGCCGATGATGTGTTTGTCACACTTTGCACACAGCTGTTCCACTAACTCAAACTGGTCTCGTGATATTGCAACAGCGAGCACGGTTCCGACATCGTATGAAGTAGACTTCTCGCACAAGATTTCTACGATGCCCCATTGATCCTGTTGGGCTACTTTCAGCACTGAGCCAATTATGAACTCGTCACAATTCGGGTATAGGTTTTTCACCACGGACCATTTGTGATCGAAGACCGCCTTAATAAGCATCTCATTGACCACGCATTGGTTTCTCTTGTGCAAGAGCTCCACCAACTTCCATTTACCACAATCGGCCGCCAGCTGAAGTACGCTCCCAACGTCGCTCGGATCGCACTTTTCGGAAAAAGCTTAACTACATCCCATTGTCCGATTTCAGCCGCTTTTTCAAGGCTCGACCAACTTTGCGGCTACTGCACCCGACAAATAGGATTTTTGCGGTGTCCCATTCACCACAGTTGACCGCTTTCTGAAAGACCTCTTCAACATCCTGATACCAGTCATTTGCCATATAGAAGTCTGACTATGTCCCATTTTCCGCTCTCAGCTGCATGCTGAAAAACTTTGCCAACATAGAATCCGTCGCACTTGTCATACATGACTTTCACTATGTTCCATTCGCCTCTTGCGGACGCAACTTGCAGCACTGCACCGATGGCGTGTCGACAACATTTGTAGTGCAGCCGCTCCACTACGTCCCACTCGCCATCTGCCGCCGCTCGCTTCAGAATAATCCCGATCTCGTATTTACGATAGTTGCTGTAGAGTAGTTCGACCCATTTTGTACTGTTAGCCGCTTGCTGGGGTGCGTCACCAATATTAAAGCGACCACACTCGCCACTTAGATGTCTTACAACATTCCACGCCCCACTCATTGCTGCTTGTTTTAGTGCCCCCGCCATATCGTATTTTTCGACCTTGCTGGAAAGAAACTCCACCACATGCCATATATTGCTCTTCACTGCTCGTTGGAACGCATAGCGAACAGAATAGGCATCGCAATTTTCGGAGAGAAATTTCACCATATTCCATTTGCCATGAGCGGCAGCTTGGCGCATCGCCTCTTGGGTGTAGGTAGGATCTACCTTTGCAGTAGAAGAACTGCACTGCCTCCCAATCGTCACGAATGATGGCTTTCCTGATCGTCGTGTTAATGTCTACCCATGTATAATTGTGCCGATCAAACCAAGCCACCACGTTCATGTCGGAATCCCTGCAGTCGTAACGTATCCAATAGGAGGCTATGCATTGTATGGTGTCACGATCCAGCTTGCGCGTTTTGAGAATCCATCTAGCTCCTCGAAAATGCCTATTTTCCAGTGCCCCGTAGAGGGCCTTGAACGAGCACGGAATTTCGGACAATCGATGTAAGAGTTTCATGTTGCCAACTTTCGCCAAGTAGTCCACCGTCGCTGGCATCACATAACTATTGACGCTGTTCCACACATGGTCAAGAGCTTTGATATGGTCGGGAAGAGCACACTGCACACTTGTGAGTCTCATGACGCAGATCCAGGAATGAGGTCTGGTGGGAGGTACTTTGAGCTCAGAGGTGATTGATGCGCAGAGATCCAAGACTTCCTTTCATTCAAGTCAACGTATGATGGAAATTTAATAGACTCCTGCAAGCGCGACGCATACGAGATGTTCTTTACCTGTGGAGTTAATGATGACCTGGTACATGTGGTAAGTAATGAAAACAGCACTTGAGTCGAATTGACCCCACCATCATGGTAAGTAATAGTACATCGTGGTGGCTGACAAACCGAGCCAATTGCGCTTCATGCACACCATTTGCACATCTCAGCTCAAGCCTCGTGGACTACAAGGTGCAATGCGCGCTCAATAAATTGACAACTGTGAGTGCGTTGGTGAGAACTGCTTTCTTTTGTGAAAACTACACTCTTCAGCGCACAGCTGGTGTGGAAGTGATCGTACCGACCACATACCAGCTTTTCCAAGTTCCATTGACCAAAATTTATTACCCAGACACTCCTCAAAAGTATCGTGTGATTTGTTGGACTTTTGTTGGACTTGCCCTCACATAAGCCGCGACATTTAATCGCACACTACATGATCCGTAACGACGTGCCGACTGAACGGACTATCTCTCAGTGCAGTTCATTTGTTTGTTTTTAAGGGCATGCCACTACTTCAAGATGAAATATCTCACCGCAGACTGGTTGGTTTTCAAGACCAGAAAATATTTGCCTACCAGAACTTCCACTTTGAACCGGAACGTCTCGTTGCTCGTCGTTTGCTCCTAGTTCTGGCGGCTGGTCCATCGCGAGCGCTTGGTTCGCCAAACATCGTCCAGCGAAGCTGATCATTTTCCTCCGTCCACAGCAGATCATAGTCGAGTGAATCGTTCCCTGTGACGACTTTCAACACCGACGGCAAATCTCGAAGTCCTCGTACAGTCTTTTGAACCTGTGTCGAAGCACTCTCGAGAGCACCCCACAATGGCCTCAAGGAACTTGGTGACGCTGTTGGGGGCAGCGTCACTCGAGCTTGAGAAACGGACTCAAAGTTCTCGGGACTGCTGTCAGAATCGGATTCGTCGTCGCTGTCCAGAGCCATCCCAGCTGCAATAACCTTCCTCCACATTGAAAAGATTGTTTCCCTGGTGCCGGGTCTTGCTTGTTGGCTTGTGGAGATAATTGAGCGGGAAACCGTTTGCTCTACCTGCAGCGGTGTTCGAGTCACCCCCTTCTCGTCTTCTCCGCGTTGCTGCTCACCCGAACTAATCGATATAGCACTGTCATCCCTCGATGAGCTGTTAGCCTTTGCTCCAGCTGAATCAAGTTCGCTTGATGCTGAGGGCTGTGGGTGTGTCACGACAGGACTGTCATCTGCTGCAAGCGTGCTGAAATCGCTGCCGCTACTAAATTGAACGGGGACCACGACTCCACCTATTTTCCCCTCCTGGTCATCCAACCTGCGAGTCTTCGTCGGTAGACGCACCTCATCAATGCCGCTATCGTTTACTGACTCACGAGCATCCTCCAGCCTACGTCTTTTCCTCAATACAGCCTCGGGCGAAATGCTCTTGCCCGCTGCGTGACTGGTCCGTCGAGGTGGCGTCACCTCCGTCATTGCCGTGCCCACTCGCTGTCTCGCACCCTCACTAGCCACCTTCATCTCGACCACAGGCTCTCGTTGCACTTTCCAAACACTTTCCCGTTCCTTTCGCTCGTGCTCCTGAGTCGTTTTCCGTCTCGCGCTTCTTCTCACTTGTGTCTCCTCCGCAAGTCGCAACACTCGAACCGTCAATCCATCAAAGGCCGGCACACTCCGGAAGTAGTAGAGCTCCTTCACGTCAGCTCCAGGCTCCAGCCTCAGCCCAACACGCAGCAGTCGCTGCCACTCCTTCTCGGTCAGAACTTGCAGCTCGTCCACAAAGCCTGCACTCGTTGCTTGCCACACCGCCACCGCCCCGCCCTTCACGCTCTTTTTCGCACTCAACGCACCCACAACCTCCTCATAAGCTCGCTGCAGCATCGTCAAACTGTCCTCTCCTCTTGTTAAATTCCAAAGTGCTATAGTCAACCCCTGCCATACCACCCAACTCAGCCAACTTCAACTTCACCTTGAAACTGAACCTACACCTTTCAATCATCTACAGCGGGGTAGGCTGCAGTCAGCCCCAAACCTATACATATTTACACTTTCTGGCGCCAATTTTTGGCGCCAAGTCATCGCCAATACTAAATAAAAGTCCCGTTAGGTGAGACCTTCTCCGTGTGTCCCTGCAGGTCGCTAATGGCGTCTCCTCAGCGCCCGGCGCCTCCATCAGCGTCTGCAGATGCGCGTCATGATGCTGACGCGACTTTCCCCGACGCCGACGACTCGTTCCAGGCCGAGCGCGACAGCTTCGCGTCCAGTCAGCAGTGCAGCGCCGACCCCAGCGCCTTTGTGGGCTTCCACGTGGCTCCAAGCGCCGAAAATGTGGACGACGAGCTATTGGAGACACAGCGTGGACAGAAGAGGCTGAAGCTGGTGCTGGATCTGGACGCCAGGGGCGAGGACACGACCCGCGGCGCTGATTTCCAGCTAGTGGCGTCGCAGAGCGAGAGCCAAGTGGAGATGCGCGACCAGTTCAGCGAGTTATTTGCAACGGACACACAGGATGAAGAAGTGGCAATGCAGCCGAGGAAGACGCTGCTGGTGCCGTTGAAGAGGAGAGAGAGAGCCAGAGACAGGTCTCTTAGTCCACCACCAACGATGCTGGCCAGTGTGGACAGTGCGTTAAGAGCGAGGATGCAACGTGGAAGGGAGGTTAAGCAGGATGACGAGGACTTACGTACTGACGGTGAGAAGATGAGGAGAGAGAGTGTGGACGAGAAGGATGAGGCACTGCCGGAGTCAAGCGCCATGTCGGAGTACAGTGAGGACCTCGCGCCACAAGCCTTTCAGACCGCGTTTGCCAAGGCAGCGTCGTCTTCAGATGCTGACAGTGGTGAAAAGAACACGGCAGAGGGTGAAGATGGAGAGGTTGATTTGGCTGAGAGTGACCGAGAGACTGATGACGAAGATGAGATGGAGTGCACTCAAGCGCTTGACGACGACGAGCCTACTCAAGCACTTGACGATGACGAGCATGACGCTGAACGTGACGACAAGCCGATGACCCAAGATTGTAGTGCTACTAGTGAGAGTGTGACGCGTGATGAGGTGGAAGCACATCCATACTCGATGTCTGACACGGGCACTCAGCCGGCTAGTGGAGTCGATTCTACATTCGACGATGACGATGAGGCACTGAACGGTGACTCGAAAGATGATGCAGACAGAACTAGGCTTGAAGAAAGTGACAGATTTTCGCCGGTGGTCGTTCAGCCTAGCGACCAAGAGAATTGCGAGGACGAAGTGCCAAGTGGAGATGCTTCACAAATTAGAGTTAGTGATACCAATATCGACTACCTGACACCTCGAGCAAATGTTCTACGTGTTGAGAAAGCTGGCCCGATTGGAGACAACATTGCTACATCAGTCGCCCCAAAAACACAGCTGAGGTTAACGACGAGAGTAAATTAGAAAACGATGACGACCAAGACGAGTGCATGCCTACTCAACCAAGTGAAGACCAAGCCGGCGGTGAACCCGCGGGGAGCCAAGTGCTTGCTCCTATCAAAACGGTTCGATAAAGGGTGATAGTGCGTTGCCAGGCAAGCATCTCAGTGGAGCTGATTCCCAGACGAAAGCAATTCGGACTCTGGAGTTTTCTTTCACCTCAACTGGGTCACAGGAGAACGAGGTTCGGTCCGAAGCAGGCCTTTCTAGTATCGATTCTCTACCATCCAAGACTATGTCTAGAATCGACAAATCGAGTCCATTCGAGTCGTCCATTAGCCCGGTTTGTCCACCAATACCAACGCCGGTAAATGGACCGTCAAGTCCAGACAACACCGACGTGTCTACAAAAGAGTAGCAATTACCAAGCAAAAGATTATCCCGCCGTGCGGTCTCGGTTGCCAACAGGGAAGAAGCAAAAAGCCCACCCGAATCAACCGAACCATGTGCTCAGCTGAATTCCACCCCAAGTACCAAAGGAAGAAAGCGCGGAATATTCTCTCCGAGAGCAACTTGTCTTCAAATGCATCCGACCCCATGACTCCGCAGCCTTCTGTGCGGCGCACCACGCGATCTTCACAGTCAACACCTTCGTCGACCCCTACAATTCGAAGACGCGCCAAGATTCTTTCGCCGCTACCAACAAATCGTGTGTACGCCTCTAGGGCCCGAACAATCTTCAAGTATAAATTCGAGTTCTGCTTGACAGGTTTCGTGAACGAAGGTGAGGAAACTCTGACGGAGCTTATCGCAGAGCACGGTGGCAAGATTCCTGAACGGTATCACGATGTGCTATACAAAAACAACACCAAGGCGGTGGTAATCGGCACTCCTGTATCGTGGCGCAAGAGAAAATTTATGCAGGCTGTCGCGTGCGGAATCCCTGTCGTCCATCCCGAATGGGTCCACGCTTGCGTTAAAGCTGGGAATGTGGTGCCTTTCGACAGGTACCACGTGCCATCCGGTTACTCAGTGACAACACGTAAATTTGAGTGTCTCCCTTCTCAAGAGGTACGCTGTACTCTGCTGAAATACCATGCGAAGGTTTCTTCTGTAATAACTAACTGGCACGTCTGTGTTTTGCCACTAGCTACACATTTTCGAAGGTTATTCCTTTGGCATCGTTTGCAAGCCAGAGGCGAAGGAGAAAGCCAATTTGATGGCATTTATCCTGAACGCGTGCGGTGCGGATCTGGTGCACGAGGTGAGTGCATGTGATATAATGGCAAACTTGCACTGAAACTAACCGTCCCACCCACCACTGCAGAATTTGTCCGTTAAATACCATACCGAAGTGGATGTTGTGCTTTGTGACGAATACACAAAGGTATGCTCAATGTTGTTCAAGCAGCAGTCCTATTTTGCCGTGCTAACGCTTGTCGTTGTCCTCGAATGCTAGACATGTCAATATTATAAAAAGCGCGGCATCCCAATCAAAGATTTTCAGTGGGTCACGGAATGTATGATCCTTCAGGTACGCCGAAGTTTGATCAACTGTGCTCATCATAACTTGGCACCATTCTTAGCTAGTGTTTGCTGGCATGATATAGCGATTCCTGGATCCAACGGAGCCGGTCTTCGAGCCACAGCGCCATGGCCGTGAAAGTGTTTCCGCTGCCAGTGCTGAAATCGGTGACAAGGAGAAGTACGTCTGTTCTTTGTTGTCGTGGGAAGTCAATCATTACTAAATGTCTTGCTGGTTAATAATGAGCAGAACAACACTGAAGCTGTACACAGGAGAGCTTGTGCTCGCAGACATTTCGGGCTACGAGATCGACCATTTCCTTTTGTTTAACGTGTGCGAGATCCTTAGCATTCATGTGGCCAACCACACAGACGAAGGCTCGCAGTCGAAGAAAAATGACGAAAACCTTGTTACGCTTCACGTGGGCATTTTAAAACGGTAGGTCGCGTATTGTGTATTGTGTCATCTAATTCCCCAGTTCTAACGCCTGCTCTGGTGCCAACTTATGTGTAGAGTGCCTAACTCCGCTGGACTGTCGAAAACCCACACTAAAATCTTGGCGATTCCGGCCTCGCAAGTCAAAAGAAGGGTTGTAGCTGTCTCAAAGGAGGATTTCGAGAGTCTGGCATATCGCGATGAGAGCATATTTTACTTCGAGGACGAGGAGGACATCGATACAGATAAAGAGCATGACCACGATCCAGCGCAAAGACGGTGGCTAACGCAATAATCATGCAATAACCTGTCATGGTTATCTTCAACCGTCCTTAATGATCTGTTGTTGATCTCAATACTGTTTTGCTTCGGGTCTGTCATGATCTCTCGCGTCCTGCTCGTCCAGGAGCATTCTCTTTGGAAGAAACAGGTGCAGCCACGGCTAACGGTACAGGAAACGCCAAACACCACTCATATGAACGCATGAGCGCAATGAACGATGCAAGGAATATCGTTCTTCTTGATCGTACCTTTCGCATTGGATCAACACCAGCGTCTGAAAAAATGGTCTGCGTCAGACACGTACCGACAAGGCTGTTAATGTGGAGCCTTTGTCTACTGAAATATCTCTTTTTACCTGCCAGGATATGATGCCCAGGTGGGTTATCTTCATGCGATAGTAATTTGTGAAAGTCTCAGCCAAAAAGCTCCAGCTGCCGCGCAAGTCCCGAAACCATACTTGTGGAGCGTCTGCAAGAGCAAAACCATATCCCCCAAGACTTAGCATACGAAGCAGCATCGCAAGAACAATGTAATAGAAATACCATTGATATAAACGAGCGCAACAGTGCCGTATTTGGCTGATGCCTCTAGCGAAAATCCCACGAGCTCTTTGTGTGCAAGCTGGTTCGGTCCCGCAAACAAAATGAATGCGCATGAATGATGCTGAATGCGCGTATCAAACTGAGTGAAGAATAATGTCTGTACCTTCCTCAAATCAAGTCGGGCTTGATCTGCAGTGCGGCACAGTATTGAAAAATCCTTGATCGTGATAGACTTCATTTCTTGGACCGGATTCAACAAGAAATGCCCCACCAGGGTGGAATGGTCTGATCGACCAGATGGATTTATCACTACGGTTGTCGGGGTGTGCCTAGCAATGCGTGCTTACCTCGAAACGGTGCAAACCATTCGACTGACATCCCATTAGCAATTGTGTAGAACCGCTTCAAATCATCTGGAAGCAAATACGGAGAATTTTTCTGAAAATTCATTGGAACGATGGTCAGGCAACAGCGACTCAATGGCAGTATTTGCTTCACGTACCTGCTCCCAGAGAGCAAGCTCCACTTGTGTGGCTCCAGTAACTGGCTTCGACTCGACACGGGACACACGTTCGTGGGACTGCAGGTACGAGAACACGCCCAGCGATATCGCATCGAGGTGCTGCATTGGTTGTTGGTCTCTGCTTTACGTTGGGGAATGAACAGGCGCCTTCAGTTCCAAGATAAGTGCGCGACTGCGGACGAATGAGCAGGCGTTGCAAATCTCTAGCAATGTTACGACAGAAAAGAAGTTGCTAAAATCTTGATATGCGTCGACGAAGACGAGTTCTCTTATCACATGATGGAGCACTGTTCTTGGCCCGGAGCGCCACCGACTAAATTGACGAGAACAACACATAGTGAAAAGTTAGTCTAATCGACCAAAAGCACACATTGTGTGTCACACACGTACGGGGCATGCCAGGCATTCCAGCCATTCCAGGGAACATACCAGCGCCCTAAGGAGAGACAAACAAATATCAGCACACTATTGGCATTTGCGGATATGTACCAATATGTTCCCAATAAGTTAGAACGCACCATGTTGGGCATGATAGGCATTCCTTCATTATCAAACTGGAGACCTGCAAGCAGAAATTAGCACAAGTGTTGGAGTGAGTAATCTAGCGAGGCAAAATGCGACCAGATTATGACTTACCTGGAGCAAGATCCTTCACAATCTCTGAAGGAGGCTGTCCAGTCTCCTGCATCTCCTGCATCAGCTCTGACAGCCGAGCAAAATTGTCGGGCTCCGACTCGTAAACTGCGACGATCTGCTGGAAGTACTGGTACTGCTTTCCGTATCTAAGCACATCACACAACAATCACTAAATAAAGACGCACGTGGTACACATGTATCGTGAATACGAACCGCTCGTAATCCTCCTTCGACAGCAGTGACTCCTTTTCAGCCAGCCACTCCGGATACTTCGCGAAATAGAGCAATGACTAACGTTAGTTCAATCCAACAAGTTAACCTCACTATTCAACGTACCCGCTCACAGATCTGCTTCATGGGTTCATACATAACGTCCTTCGACAGCAGCTGCTGCATCATCCCGTCCACCAAGTCCTGAAGTCGCTCTGCTCAAACAATCCACGACCACAAAAAAAAAAATCAGCCACCTCACTACCAAGTCAACTCAACTGTTCATGCAGTCCCGCACCTTTTCTCCCATCTCTTCAAACTTCTTCATCATCTCTGTCATCATATCCTCCCCCATAGCTTCCACCTGCGCCGTGCCGACGCCCTCCATGTCTTCCGCGGCTTTTGCCATGTTCTACACACAACACTCCGTCAACAAAAATAAATAAATAAAATCACTTCCTGCAAGTGAGTTAATCTCACTTGCAACGTCTTGGCCACTCCGGCATTGACGTCGTCCGTCTCATCCGCGACGTTGTCCGTCTTCAAGGACCCCAACAGCTGCTCAATGTTCTCTCCGTCCGCTGCACAAAAGTCTCCATCAGCCCTCCATCTCTTTAAAAACTCCAAAACTTCTCGTCCTGCATACCGTCCGTGCCCAATTCTCGAAAAGCCTGCTCCAGCACCTTCTGGAACTCGGGATTCTGTGCGTCCTCGAGGAATTTGGCCATGTTCTAATCAGAACTCCACCGTCGTCAGAAACCGCATACCGCCACTTCTAAAACCTCTCAAACAGCCTTCCTCACTTCCTGCATGTTGCTGTCCTCGTTGCTCTCCGTCGCTGCGGTGGTGGCGGCCGCTTCCTGCTGCACTGAAGCGACTTCCGAGGCGCTGAGCTCGTCCGCGAAGTCATCCAGCGCGTCTGCGGCGACGTTAGAGGCGGAAGTTGGTTGCAAAGGTTGGGAGACAGCTGTTTACCTTCCAGGAGGTCGTCCAGATCCAGCTCTTCATGCGCGGCCTCAGCCTTAGACGAGTTCGTGCTGCTCATGATCGATTCGTGCTTCGGTTTGACACTTTGGGGCTGTGTGGTTGAGAAACTCGATAGAGTGACGAGAGGGATCAGTGTTAAGAGGGATATTGGGGAATACCGGTTGATACTGAGTGGAGGATAGAGGGGTTATCGTGATAAAGAGGAAGCAAAAGTTCGACGTGTCGTTGAAGTGAAGGGCAACTCCAGTCGTGCATTTTGAAGAGTCTGCCCGCCTGAACTCTTGATAGTTAGCTTAAGGAAAAGTTCATCTGGAACTTTGGACGGTGCCTCTGGGCTGTCGGATGCTCTTCAACCGGGAAGAACTGCCTGCACTGCTGCGGCTAGACATACTGTATGCATGAGGCCAGATTTCAACAGCCCATTTTCACTCCACGGAGCGTTGGCTCGCAAAGAAACCAGAGATATCACCACCTATGCAAGAACCGAACTGTTGATCGTTGCTTTGCTGTTGTTGGCTCAAGAGTCTGTATGCCACGACCATTTAGGGTTCCGAGTTCGATCGTACGGACACAAGCGGCAGCCCCGAAATTTCGCTGTACCAACGTTGCATCGCATGCGATTGTAGTTTACAAAGAAGGCTGACAGTAAACCTCTTGAGCTCGCACTGTGCGATATTTTAGCGCACGCAATGCGAGCAGGCCAGTCAGTGGCTTTTGCTGCACATTATCTTGGTGTTTGTAAAACGCAATTCAGAAACGCATGTCGCATGTGGCGTAAAGTGGCATCTTCGAGAAGGCATGCCACAATATAGCTCGTCACTTGATCGGCACCTTCAGCGGTGATACCATCACATTGCTTGCAAGTTTCACGCCCATGATAGACAAGATTCATCAGAAGAGCGTCGCAAGATCTTCGCATTGAGAGTCGTCGAGCTGTCGATCCTGTATTGCTTTGGCAAGACATGACCATGTTTGGGGTGCCTTCGTCCGTCAATTACCTCAGGCACTTTGCTCGTCCTTCAAAAAGATTTTACAAACGATCGCAATTGTCTGTACATATAACTCCTCTGCGAGATCTGGCGTCCGTTCTCACAGAACTTTACATTTTCCAGTGAACCCCTCCGGTCGCACCATCTGCCGCAGTCGCCCATCGTGCATTCGTCAATTCTGCCAAAGGGCTCCAATTTCCAACTCGTCCGCGATGATCACGGCGTCCGTGGGCCTGGACTCGAGCCTGCTGCTGGAGCCGGCCAGGGAGCTGCTGTTCCCATTGCCCGACTCCGCCGCCGCCAAGTGCCGCTGCTGCCTCACGCTCACCAACCTGTCGCCCTTCAACGACGTCGTGTACCGCGTACGCACGCGCAACCCGGACGCGTTCACGGTGCGGCCCACGCACGGGCTGGTGGCGCCCGGAGCCAGCGTCCTAGTAACCGTCACGGCCACGGCCAGGACCTGCGAGCGCCTGAGCGCCATGGACGCGCGAGATCTGATGACGCGCCAGTCGTCCGAGCTCTTCCTGGTGCAGAGCGTGGAGAGGGAGGAGGAAGTGCAGAGCATGGAGCCACTGGACCCGAACTCCGGCTCGTCGCTGCGGGCTTTCTGGAAGAAAGTGCCCAGGGATTGCGTCATTGAAAACAAGATGGTGTGCAGGTTCACGGGGCCGGACATGGCGCCGCCGTTGGGGTACATTACGGACGAGAGTTTGCTGTCCAAGAGTGCAGTTAGCAGCAGGAGTGCCAACTCGAGAGAATTTCGGTCCAGTCGCAGTGGAAGCAGCAGCGAACGCAGACTCAGTCGGTCGTACAGCAATCAGTTCACGCCGGAGGAGGAGATTATGCGAGAGCAGCGTCGGAGTCGCGGCCAGTCGTTTAGGACTTCCAACGAGTCGTTCAGGACTTCCAATGAGTCATTTAGGACGACGAATGAGATGTTCCGAACGACCAATGCGTCGTTCGTTAGCGACTCCAGCTTCCACACAACAATAGAGCCTCCGATGCCGATGATGGAGACAAGTCCGATTCCAATGCTGGAGAGAAGAAGGTCCGACGCACGACGAGCGTCGGCTGCTTCTAACCGAGCGGCTTTTACTAGTACGCCAATGGAGAATTTGCGGGACACTATGCTGACCAGCATCAGCGTTGCGGACAGTGCTGTTAGCGACACTGTGCTGTCTGCAGACACATCGCTTTCCACGAAAATGGCGCCAGGTGAAGCAGCACACGAGCTCGGGCCATTACTTTTCAGTATTCAGCCTGATGATACGCTTTCATTTGATGTGAAACCTGCGCAGCACTTCTGGAGTAAAACTTCGTTTTTCGTGATCAACGCCAGCCAGAACGATTGTCTTGCCTTTAAAGTTCGCACATCCAACCAGTCCGGGTATGTGGTGAATCCCAGTCGAGGCCTCGTGTCAACTACAAACGCGCAGCAAGTGGCTGTGTCGCTGTGTGCGCCGCGTAATCCAAAAACGTTTGACCCAGCCAAACGGGAAGAGAAAGATGGGTTTCTCATTGAAGTCGCCAATATTTCACGGGAAAAATACGACGACCTTATCAAGCTGGACGAGCGCAAGCGCTCTCGTGAAATTGGGTCTCTGTGGTCGCTTATGCCGCCTAGCGATCGACAGTCGACGAAGCTCTCTGTACAGCTCAAAATGGGTGGCGGAAGCGAGAGCAGCAGCGGTACTCGTGCGAGCTCGGGTAGTGCCGACTCGGGTTCTCAAAGTAAGACCGGCGCTAAGGCTTCTCAACGCTCGCCTGACAAAATCCCCGACAAAGCCTCGCCTCTCAACGCCCACCTGAGAAAGTTCCCAGACAAAGCCTTGCATCAGTCGTTCACAGCATGGAGAAGATGTCAACCTCCTCAACAGATTCACCTGGGAGCCCAAAGAAGGCTAACAACGACTCAGTGTATTCGGATTCGGATGAATCGGCGTTCACGGTGGCTCCTACCGTATTGGAATCCGAAATTGGAGAGGGTGGCAACAATGCAGACCAAGCCTACAGCGCCGTGTCGGCTGCCCCGCGGGAATCCGCTGTGATTGTCGTCTCCGCTGACAGGATGGACACCGTCGACTTTTCCAATCCGAAGCTGTCTTTCTTTATTTAGTGAGCGTTTGGTCGACGCGGCTGTGCTGTTAGTGATGCATTTTCACGGCGGAGCTCAACGCTGCTGCTATTTCCCGCAGGAGCTCATTCATCAATCAACGATGACTATAGTCAACAAACATTCACGAGTAAGGGTTTCAAAAATGTAGATTCGTGAAGTTATGCCGATGATCAAGTGCAGTTAGCACCAAAGAGATGATCAGGGAGCGCAAGTGCATGAGGTCAGTCGCATGCCCCCTTTTAACCAGCCTAGTTGGTGACCATCGTCTCCAGGTTCTCGAGGATCTTGACCGTCGCAGACGTTCCCAGCATGTTGATGACCGTGGCGGGGATGTACCCGGACAGGTCGGCGTGGGCGACCAGCGTCACGTCGCAGAAGACCTTCCCGTCCTCGTCCTTGTGCTCCTCAATGATGTACCCCGAGATGAGGTTGTTGCCGCGCACGTAGCCCTCGAGGGGCTCGACTTCTGCCACAGCGACCGACCGGGTGGCAATGACGACGCGGCCGTCCTCGAGCGTGGTGGCGTACGTGACCACGACGAACTCGCGGCCGTACACCGGGAAGGCTCCTTTGCTGGTGATGTGGCGGAAGGCCAGGTGGTTGGACTCGCCCATGTCGCGTAGAGTGACGACGCCCTCCATCATCTCGTCCAGGTCCAGCGTGCGATTCGGGTCTAGCAGCACCTTCTCGACCACGCGCTTGTCCGCGTTGATGCGGCGCGCGGCGCGGAACGGACTCCAGGCGCAGCCCTCGACGGCGCCGCGCCAGATGAACACGTCGTCCGCATCATCCACGAGCTCCCAGGTGGTGACCTGGTCGTCGCCCGAGTGGCGCTTGAGCAGGATCTGGATGTTCTCCTTGCCGAAAGCCTCAAAGTCCACGTCGTCCGCGGTGGCGTATACAGGCTCCTCAGGCTTGACCTGCTCCTCCGCCGGCGTCTCTCCGTACCCGAAAAGGTAGTTCATAGTGGTGGAGGGTGGAGTTACTCGGTGGCTTCTGGACGATTTTCTGCTGTGCGGAGCTCACTGGACTGACTGGGACAGTCTGTCTGGTCTGCTGCGGTAAAGCGAAGCGACAAGATTCAGAGCGGCGTTTTCCCTGCTGAAGCTGCTTGGAGCAGGGAAAGCGCTTTTGACCGGGGTCCCACAGCTGTCAGCAAATTAATTTAGATGAGTAAGTTCTTTTACGGAGACTGGAAAGTGGGTTTGCAACGACTTCAAGACGATGTCAAATTCTGAACATCGCGTACTTATTTTGTGTAATTTCTTGGTATCACAACTCGCAGGTGATGACGCCACCGACGTTGCAGACTCCCGGCTCGATAATCGACGACACCAAGTCGACAACGATGCCAAGCAGACGTTATACGTGTAGCTGCTACAGTGTATCATGCCGTGGACTCCACGGTGGAGGGCTATTATAGCTTATTGTGCGAAGGTCGCTGGTATTGTGAAAGCAGTTGCGTTATGCGCATGTCACCGGCTGGTGTCCGCCATGAAATGGCTGCATAATTGTTCTCTGCCGCGCAGTTCTGACAGAGTTTCATCTTGTAGATAGAATTGGACTCGTCCGGACCGATGGCTTCACCTTGGCCGATGAGTGAGAGACTTGTCTATTGTACTTTTATCTGCAAGATGTCTGGTAGTTCCTTAGCCTGGATAGCAACGTTGGTGCCTTGACTTGGTCCGGTGGTTGTACGGGGCTAGTCACGCTTGGTGACGGCTCTCGAGGTAAGCCTGTAAAGTGTTAAATGCACTGCATGAGACGTGTGCCTCGTATCTTGGTATCCGCTTTGCGGCCGCACGCCAGTGTTCCAGTATTCCTGCATACTGTCCTCTTGCGTCGCCGCCCCATGCTTGAAGATGATCCTGTTCCGCGTGATCCAGAGACTGGTGATGCACAACCTTGGCCGATGAAGAAGCGATGCATGCTGCTAGCAATGCAGAGACCCGGGCACACGCCCTTCACTCCAGCGTGCTTGAGTCGGTATCAGATGCAGTATGATCATCGGGAAACTGCAGACGACGTCAACTGCCGTAGTGGGTAAAGTCAACGAGAGAACCGATCAGCTTGCCGCGTAATAGCTCGTGGCAGGTGCCACAACTATCTGCGAGGAGCAAACAGAACACACCAAGTACACCAACATCGCAGCCATGTCTTGCAGGAATGCATCGTTGTCGCGTTCTAATATTAATATCTTCTCGGCAGAGAACTCGAGCCTCCACACAAACGGAGACTTGGCAATCCAAGGAAAAGCATCAATAACGGTACTTCATTGTATCCCTGTCAATTTAATGACATCAACAAATTGTGACTACATGCAAGAAACATGCCGACACTTACAAACGCATTGAAATGACACTACCTTCCAACGCCACTAAATTGAATGTCAATTCCGTGCAGAGACGAGATGCTTTGCACACATGTGTCGGCTGGAACAATCACACACCCGATGGCCTCGCCAGCTGTGCACGTGCTCTCACAAGCACTTTTGCCTCCTGGCAGATCAGCGACACCGTCCAGTCGCCCTGAAGTATTTGCAAGACGCTCGTGATCAGTGCAATCCAACATCGCGCCTGTCGACCAGCAGTTAGAAGATCACTGCATAGGGCCCCAAATTGACGCCGTCCTTGCCACCACCATGAGGAGCTCCATCTCGCTGCCCATTGCGCCGCCCGAGCGGCTGCGGCGCCGCAAGTCGCTGCAAGACTCGAAGCAGAGCCAGTCGTTCTCGTTCAGCAGGCGCCGCGTGGAGCGGCAGACGTCGCGCCTCACGCCCGTGCAGTCCATGGAGCAGACGCTGCTGGACAACGTGCACGTGGAGTTCGTCAGGCTGTGGTGCCCGGCCAGAACAAACTGGCCAGTCCGCGCTACGTCATGCGCATTACGAACACTGTGCTGGACCAGACGTGGGAGATGGCGCGCACGTTCAAAGAGTTCTACGAGCTCAAAGAGGCCATCGTGCGCGTCCTCGACTACGGCCACTTTTGCCCGTCCAACTGCCCCTGGCTCTACATGTACGCTGCACATCACTTCCCGCGACGCCGCATTTTCCGATCGAGGAGCCCGTCGGTGATCTCGGGTCGCCTTACAGAGCTGCAGACGTACTTTTCGACGCTCATGCGCATGGCCAAGCAGAACCGCAACCTCGAGTGCGCCGTGTCGTCGACCAAACTGCCGCAGCTCATCTACGACTTTCTGTTCGAGGGCATGGTCTTTGACCGCTCCGACTTCCAGCGATTGAGCGAGCGCCCGTCGTTTAGCAATCGCGACAGCAGCTTCCTCGAGAACGACCCTACGCAGGAGACTGAGGAATGCGTCATCTGCCACCTTCCGCTGGTCGGCGAGTCCGCTGTGGCGATCGTACCGTCGGGACCGTACGGCGGCGGTCACGGCCCCAAAAGCTCTACCAGGAGCAGGAGGAACACCGAGGGTGAAAAGCACGTCATGGCGGGTCTGACAACGCTGGATTGCGGCCACTGCTTCCACGACGAGTGCATTCTCGCGAAACTCAACGAGTCGCTCAAGTGTCCGCTCTGTGCAGCGCACGACGACAAAACCAGCTCTCCTTAAGACGCTGCGTAGCTGCTTCGTCTAAAACTCCGTTTGTGCAGTATAGGACCACATCTCGTAGCCGGCTAGCTGCGCACGAGGTAGAAGTAGTGGGACGGTGTAACCAAGCCTAATAAGGATTTCCAGCATGCAATATGATACAATCCGTGGCCATCGACGCCAAGTGCGTGCAGTCTGCCTTCGTCTACAGCGTCAAGTCGTCATACAGTATTACATTTGTGTAGCAATTGTGTACGCTCCCACACAAAAGTCCAATCCATCTATGAAGCGACTCGTCCGCAACCAAGAGGTCCGTTCCTCGCCTCCTTCTCTCTGCATACGCTCGCTCTATCATCCCCACCTCCCTGTCCTCTTCCCTGACATTCATACCTTCGTCCTGGTGTATCTTTCACCGTCTTTTTCCTCCTACTGACGCAGGTGACAGACGCGGAAGGCCGTCGACGCTTCCACGGCGCCTTCACCGGCGGCTTCTCGGCCGGATACTTCAACTCGGTGGGCACCAAGGAAGGATGGACTCCCAGTACCTTCGTCTCGTCCAGAGACAGCCGCTCGTCACGGCTCCAGCAGCGCGCTGATGACTTTATGGACGAGGAGGACGACCCGCTACTGGGCAAGCGACTGGAGACCACGGAGCGCTACGATACGCTGCAGACGGGGGCCAAACGGAGGCTGCAAGAGGCGGCCGGAGCTACTGGGAGGGATGTCATTCCGGGCTTTGCATTACCCGAGGACTGGGTGCTGCCGGTGAATGAGTCCGTTGGGGCCATGCTGCTGAAGCAGATGGGGTGGAAGGAAGGACACGGCATTGGCCAACGTGTGCGCAAGCGCAAGTTTGCTGAGGAGGAAGAGAAGAAGGAGAGTGTGCTGCATGATGCAGGCGGCGAGGAGGCGGAAGAGGACGTCTATGTGCCTCCTCGAAAGGTGTTCGACGTGCAGAAGGCGTTCCCCAAGCCCAAGCTGGATCGAGGTGGCGCTGGATTCGACCCGTACACGAATGCTCCTGAATTTTCGCGGTATAAGCAGCAACTGGAGGATAAACAACGAGTGCAGCAGGAGGCTCACCGCCGAGTGGTATCGTTTGCCGACGCGATGAAGAGTACTGTTGGAAGTGATAGCACGACAACGGGATATGGACTCAGTGCGCTCGAAGAAAATGACGACGTGGACGTTTACGGGACCGTTCCGATGGCGGAATTCGATCGTGTCATTGCCCCGCTTGGTGGAAAGAGTAATGTTAAGCGGCTGGATTCGTCGGCTCAAGAGTCTAGGCGCCATGAAAAAGCGAGTCGCAGTCGATTGCTTTGCTCAGATGGACGGCCTGTGCTTCCTGGGTTCGAGCTAGCGACTGCCAAGGAAAAGCCTCCAAAGTCGGTGAACTTGCGACTCGCAGTACCAACAGGATTCAAGGCGTACCACCGATTCGATGAAGTCGAGGGCAAGGATGATCCGGTGACTGTTCTGTACCGCAAGCATCGCTTTTCGACAGACAAAAACAGCAACAGCAAGGTCGTGACAGCAAAGCAGAGAGGTGTGCTACTCGGGGACGACGAGGAACACCCTCAAGACAATGTTGGAAGTGATAACGCAGCTACTGCGCCATCGAGCTCACCTGGA
The DNA here is from genome assembly GCA_011947335.1 of Phytophthora constricta. Taxonomy (NCBI): domain Eukaryota; phylum Oomycota; class Peronosporomycetes; order Peronosporales; family Peronosporaceae; genus Phytophthora; species Phytophthora constricta. The sequence continues at coordinate 19,512 of JAAVTI010001179.1, read as the reverse complement.
AGTATATTCGATCTGCTTGGCGAGGAGCAGAGGGCGAAACTCTTCGATGCTGCAGCCCAAGCAAAGCAGGGGCTACCTCCACGGATGGCATCGCAGCCTGCTTTTACAGCTAATAACAAGCCAATAGTCCCAAAAGTCCGTCAACCGTTGGTTCGCGGTAGTGGTGGGGACAAGTTTCGAGCAACTATTTCAGCATCAATCGCTAAAAGATTTGTTTCGTCAAAATCGACAGCGGAAGAGGAAAAGGAAGAGCCTCATCTGGAAGCTCAAGCGAAGGTATCTCGGCGATCTCAGAGTTTGTGGATCCCCAAGTCGTTGCTCTGCAAACGCTTTCACGTTAAGTGTGAAGGTCCTACCGGGTCTAATGGAAAAGAAGATGACAAGAAGCATGATCTATTTGACAAAGAACTTGTGCCGCACTTGGTGGAGTTTGCAGCCGGCCGAGCTACTCGTCGTAAGTCTGAAGAGGGGATACGTGAAGTTGCAGAACCCGCCTCAGTTAGTAAAACAGAGCACTTAGATGATCAAGAGCTGCCTCCGTTGCCAGCAGTTGAGAAGGCCTCAACGAGCCTGCTCAAATCCATTTTGAGCCGTCGGATGAATCTGAAGTTAGTGAAGATGATAGCGACGATAGCGATGATGATGATGGCGACGGTGAGGTGATAAATGATGACGAGAAGCGAGCGTCCGCTTCTAGCGTGAGCATCGAGAAGAAAGAATGGTTGCCGGATACTTTGGGTGCTGCTGCTACCCCAGCAAAATCTTTTCAGTCCGATCGACGCTTTACAACTTCAGACGAGTCCAGCTCATCAGAAGATGAAGATGAGAGCGCTCACTCTTCGATACCTACCTCCAACGGCGACAGCGAACAAACAAAGGAAAGCAAGAAACGCTCGCATAGTGATGACGGCGCTGGTAATCATGACGATAAACAGCACGCCAAGGAGGAGGCACGGAAGCACAAGAAACACAAGAAGCATCACAAGCACCGTTCGTCACGTAGTGATAAGGGTAAAAAGCGGAAGAAGGACAAGAAGGACAAAAAGACAAGAAGGAGCACAAGCACCGATCGTCCAGGCATTCAAGGCGAAGCCCCAGCCGAAGTGGAAGTCGAAAGGAGGGACGGAGTGGTGATCGCTACCGTAGTTTGAGCAGGAAAGACTAACGGCCTAATGCAAGACAGTGATGAAAATCAAAAGAATTCGTCTATGTAAACATGATCAAATTGAAAAAGCTCAAAGCGATGCAAAAACTAATCGATACACGACAGAAGGCTCAAGCTGCGCTAGCCCCTATCGAGTGAAGCGCCTTTGCGTGGCACTGTGCGCGCATGTGTCTTCCCTCTCATCTGTGATCGTATCCCTGGCCTATGTGAAGACTGCCCCGCTCGAAGCAGTCGCCATTAAATTAGTCAAACGTCTTCTTAGAGCCCTGGAAGTTCTGGATGGACGAAGGCTGACGCTTAGGCGGGCCATCATCACGGCCACCACGACCTCCACCGCGACCACCAAAACCACGGCCACCGCCACGGCCTCCGCCACGACCACCGAAACCACGGCCACCACCACGGCCACCGTCACGACCACCGAAACCACGGCCACCACCACGACCACCGAAACCACGGCCTCCACCACGGCCTCCACCACGGCCGCCGCCACGACCACCGCCGCCAAATTGCTCACGGCTCTTGGCGTAGTTCACGCGGATAGCGCGACCGTTAATGTACGTGCCAGCAAGCTTGACGGCCTCATCCACAGCCTCAGTCGATGCGAAGTCAACGTGACCGAAGCCACGGAACTCGCCCGTCTCACGGTCCGTAGCCAGACGGCAGCTGAGGATCTCACCGCACTCGCCGAAGGACTCACGGATGGTGTCCTCATCAACGTCCCAGGAAAGGTTGCCAATGAACACGCTGGTGCAGCCCTCCGGCTTCTCGTCGAACATGTTCTTCTTCTCAGCGGTGCGGATCTTCATCCAGCGGCCACCGAAGTCCTGGCCGTCCATGGCAAGACCAGCCTCAGCACCCTCAGGGGTAGCAAAGGTGACGAAAGCAGTGCCCGACGAACGGCCATTCTGCATGGGGATGCGGGCAGAAGTCACCTCACCGCAGCCAGCAAAGTGCTCCTTGACCTCCTCGTCCGTGGCGGACCACGGCAGACCAGCAATGAAGATCTCGCAAGTCTTCTGCGGGTTAGCAACAGCAGCAGCGTCGCCGTCCTCCTGCTTGTGCACCTTGTTGCTCTTCTCGCCATCGTCAGCGTTCTTACGCTTCTTCGACACGATCTCCGTCTCCTCCTCCGAGGACGAGTCCGAGTCAGACGACGAGCTGGAGCTCTCCTTCTTAGCAACCACCTTCTTCTTAGGAGCCTCCTCCTCGTCCGACGAGTCCGAGTCGGATGAGTCCGAGCTCTCCTTCTTGGCAACCACCTTCTTGGCAACCACCTTCTTAGGGGCCTCCTCCTCGTCCGACGACGAGTCCGAGCTCGAGCTCTCCTCCTTCTTAGCAACCACCTTCTTGGCAACCACCTTCTTGGGAGCCTCCTCCTCGTCCGAGCTGGAGTCCGAGTCGGACGAGTCCGAGCTCTCCTTCTTGGCAACCACCTTCTTAGCAACTACCTTCTTAGCAACTACCTTCTTAGGGGCCTCCTCCTCGTCCGACGACGAGTCCGAGTCGGACGAGTCCGAGCTCTCCTTCTTGGCAACGGGTTTCTTGGCAACCACCTTCTTCTTGGGGGCCTCCTCCTCGTCCGACGAGTCCGAGCTGGAGCTGGAGCTGTCCGCCTGGACCTTCTTGCTGCCCTTCTTGGACTGCACCACCACCTTCTTCTGCGGGGCCTCGTCCGAGCTCGAGTCCGACGAGCTGTCGCTGCTGGACGCGGGCTTGGCCACGACGGGAGTCTTCACCTTCTTGGCCATTGTGTGTTTTTGAATGGGGAGTTGGAGACGAAGTCTGCGGAGGTGCCGGGGCAACGCGCTATTGGCAAATGACCAACGAGTTCCGTTCCGTTCCGCTGCCTGCCAGTCGATCGACCTCGCCTTCAAGCGCTGTTTGATGGTTGGCTGAGACCCGTACCGCTCGGAACCGGCACAGTGTACCAGCCTCCGATAATGCCTGCCACCCCCAAAACAGACTGTGTGTGGCTTCACACCAACTCTTTGTGCGCCACACATTCCCGTCATGTGGTCCACGCCATTCAATTTTTCCTCCTCAGTTTTGTAATGTTTTTAATGAATTTTTACTCAGCTTTGTAATGTGTAGTATGCAAAATTTGAAAATTGCTTGCGCTCTTTTCGAGCGGCTCAAAAATCCGCGCTCTATTCGAGCGGCACAACCGCTTTGTATGGGCGCCGCGAGCAAATCGCTCGCTCAAAAACTTGTATTCAAATTAAGTTTTTTCACGTTTTATTCATTTTTTCCAAAATCCATTTTGCTTTTGCTTTGCCATCTCGAGTGCACTCAGGAAGAATCACTCAGCATGGTGGCTAGCGGCGACAACGAGGCAGCTTCAAGCGCAGCAGCAGACGACGTGGACCTCTCGCTCAAGACGCCGCCGCAGGAGCTCGTGGGCGACAAGCGCAAGGACCACCCGCAGGATGGCACAGCGCTGGACGCCGTGGCGCTCGAAGCCGCCGCCAAGAGCCACGAGGACGCGGACGCCGACGCCACCGAGGACGAGGCCATGCAGGACGTCATGGCCAAGATTAAGGACTCGGAAGCCGCCGACGTGGCCTTCGAGGCGGCCGCTGCGGTTGCGGCGGTCTCGGACGCCACGAAAGTGGAGGGCGCTGATGTGGTGCCCAGTGCGCCCGTGCCCGAAGCGGCCGAGCCCCAGCAGTTCTCGAGCAAGAGGATGTCGCGCGTGTCCTTCAACTCGTGGTTCGACTTCGACGCGTACTTTGAAATGTACATGCAGGAGACGTTCCAGCCCTTCCGGATGAGGTCGAGCTGCAGCGTCGAGGCCTACCGACGCAACCAGCAGAAGGTCATGCTCAACAACAAGAGCTCTCGCGGACGACGCGCCGAGTTCCCCGACGAGGCCATCCACCACCACCGGATATACATGTGCACGCACGCCATGAAGGCGCGCTGCCGTGGCGCGAACACCCGTCCGGGGCAGAAATACCGGGGAATCGGGTGCACCGCCAAGATCAACGTCAAGATCACGCCTGCGGACAACGCCGCCAAGTACATGGTGATTGTCACGGACCAGGTACGGACCGGGATGCCGCAGTAGTTGCAAGCAGCTCAAGTGATAGTTGCTGATTTTAACGATTTCTGCTGCTTTCTTGCTTGCTGTTGCTGCAGGTGGTGACGCACAACCACCCGGTGAGCCGCGAGATCTACGAGGCGTACCCGGACGTGCTGCTCAAGATGATGCGTCGCAGCCAACTGTCGCAGTCGATGCTGGGGCACCCGCCGACGCCCAAGTTCGAGACGCCCGCGCAGACGCAAAAGTACGAGCGCGCGATAGCCACCCTGCAGTCCGTGGCCGAGGCCATGGCGCGGCTGCCCGACGAGGACTACGAGCAGCAGCTCTCGCAGCTGCAGCGGATCTACTCCACGTCGCCCGAGCAGAACACGTCCGTGGTCTAAGCTAAGTCAAGTCTCCATCCGGACGAGCATCTCTGCGTCTGTCTACGCAATGCAAAAGCCCGGCAAAACAAACAACAAAATGCAGCAAACGTTCATGGTAAATCAATCCCTTTTGCATCACTAGCATATAGCTCCATATTCATATTCATACAGTATTCGCCAAAGCCATCCATATGTTTATCCATTTCTGGAACCGATACCCAAACACGTGGGGGACTGATATGTTTTACCTATTTTCTGACAATTTGGAACCGATACCCAAACACGTCCCAAACCAGCCGGGGGGACTGAAGAACAGTCTCGACGCGTCGACGGCCTGGACAAGCAGCAGAAGGCGATGGCGAACAGCGGCGTGGACGTGGCGCTGGCGCCCAACTCGAGCGTGATCCTGGAGCCGGCGGACTCGCTGGCCTTCCACCTGCAGCCGCAGACGGCGCCCCAGGCCGTGCTGACCATCCGCAACGTGGCCGACGACCGCCAGATCGCCTTCAAGGTCAAGACGACGCGGCCGCTGCGCTACCTGGTGCGGCCCAACCAGGGTCTGCTGGGGCCCAACGGCTCGGCCTCCGTCATGGTGATTTTGCAGCAAAAGACTGCGACGAGCTGCTGCGCCTGGACCCGGCCGAGCGCCAACTGGCCAACGACAAGTTTTTGGTGCAGAGCATCTACGTGGACGACGGTTTCTACGAGCTCGTGAAGACCAAGAGCACCAAGGAGATGGCGGACGAGCTCACCAACATGTGGGCGCGCACGGACAAGCGCGCTGTCCAACAAAGCTGCGCTGCCGGTTCGTGCAGGACGGGGAGGACGTTAGTGTGCTCAAGGGGAACGCGTCGGCCGGGAATTCGCCCGTTAAGCCCATGGTGGACAGCAGATACCACACGAAACAGAGCGAGGATTTGACGGAGGAGGTGGCTACGCCCGCGCAGCTGTCGTCGGCGTTGCTGCAGGATGAGAAGCCCAAGGCGCCAAAGGTGGCGGAGGAGAGGGAAGGACATGCAGGCAAGGACTCGATCCAGGAAGTCGCGGGGCTGCGCAAGAAATACGACGAGGTGGAGGGGTTATAGCTGTGTGTATTGGGGAAGGTTGTGGTCGCTGATGCGGTGTGCCTTTGTTTGCTGGCAGTTGGTGGCGTTCACGGTGCAACTGACGGCGCAGCGTGACGTGCTCATGAGCGATCTGGATAAGACGCGACAACTCTTGCAGAAGGCTAGTACAGATGCGCAGCGTGTGAAGAAGCTTTCAGAGGAGACGTCGACGCTACGTCATCGGAAAACGGTGGCACCACATCTGGCAATGAGGACTCGCAGGCAATCACGGGGAAGGGCCCCAAGGAGCAAGGAGTACGACTGTTGCCATCTATTGTTTATGGTGGCGATTTGTGGCTGATTCTTTTTTCTTCTGTTGTGCTTGCGATAGGCGTTTGGTCCGTTGCATTTGTTGGTCTGTGCGATTATCTTCTTCTTAGTGGGCCGCTACTACTAAGCGGCCTGTGGTGCGCTCGCTGAAAAGCAGAGGCAGGAGGCGTTGCTGCTCAATGCGTGGTGACTAGGGGAAGGGCACCAGCACGCTTGGCGGGGAGATAAAGCATTAGAGCCCTCGTTTTCTTGCCGCTGCGTGCTCGCGAGTGTAGGTAAGATCGCGGTTGAAGCGCTTGGCTTGCTGGTGGTAGAGGATGACACGGATCGATTAGTAGAAGGAGATGCAGTAAACCAGCGTGGAATGAATGAATATGGCAGCAACACCACGGCGCAGGTCCTGTCTGGTCCACGGTCATCAACAGATAAAGTCACACAAAAGAAGAGCGTGCAGACAAACTAGTGGTGCAATTGATAATAGGGTCACTTTGACCAGCAGTTCTTACGTGTACAATCGCACGCTTCCCTTGTATGAATATGTCCAGCTCTGGAAAATGGCACCACCTAGCGTGCCTGGTGCCATGGTTTTATGCTTGTATGTCTGGAGTGCTGACCTAGATACACCAACACCAGCTAGTTGAGAATCGCAGTAACGCTCATCTTGCGCTTGCCCTCCATATCCAACGGTGCGCAGGCCTTACGCTTGACGCTTCGAGAGCGGCATTCCTCCGTAGCACTATCGGCACCATCGCTGCTACTTCCTGCTGCGTGCACACCCACACCATCTTTCATGGAAAGCATAGCAATCGCAGCAGCATCACTGTCCGAATGGGTCCCTGCAGACGCAACACGCAGCGGCAATGACGGCAAAATAATTTTCTCTTCCTGAGGACGGCCAGCGAAGCGTAGTGGAGGTACGTCTCTTTCTTCTTCCAGGAAAATGGTATCCTCTGTGTTGTCTTCGTACTCCCCGTCCCCGTCGTACGCACTTTCAATTTTCCTGAATTCCCGTACATCGTCTCGAAGCGCATTCACTCGCACCAGCGTTACAGAGTCGTCCGACCTGGGAGAAGCTTCGTCCACCGCTGCTCTATACCTGTGTCCGTCATGGCGCCCGCCACTAGCTCCTGGTGGGGTATGACTCGGCGAGTGGTTCGAAGAGCTATTGTTGCCAGGCGAACCGTTGCCATCATCCCTGCCAGTAGGACGTCCCGAACCTCCTGGAGCTGCTCCTGAAGGCGAAGAGGACGGACTGCCGCCGCCACCACTGCGTCGAGAAGAGGATTTCTGAGCATCGTGTTGCTCGATGCTGGAGCCTGTAGCCTGCATAAAAATGTGCTCCAGACGGTCGATCATTTGGAGCAGCGGCTCGTAGGTAGCGAACGGCTGCTTCATCAGGATCGTGTGCATGAACTTATTGCGCGTGGCATATCCCGTCCACTTGTCGTGCTTCTTAAGGATCTACAAGACAAACAAAGAAAAACTATTAGCTTTACATCAAACCATTTCCGGTAAGGAAGTCTGCCAGGGGACGAACCGCCTGACTGGCGCGTTAAGAGATGAAGATTTTATCCAACCTTGGAGATGCCGCAAAAGTTCATCACAGCAAAGTTTTCCAGCAGCAAGAGCTCCTTATACAGCGCCACGCAGCTCTTCATGAGTGCAGTCTTGGCCCCTCGGACGCTGGGTTCGTCTGTGGAAGAAATGTCGTAATGTGATAAAGAAAAAAGAAGAAGAAACTTTCAGATGAAGCAGTTCAGGCCGCACCTTAAGCTGTTGGAAGCTGGCGTCGATGGCCGCGACCTGGCTCGTGTGCTTGGCCTGCTCCTTGAGGAAAAAATCGGCGATTTTCTTGATCTCGCCGCGCAGCGTCCGGAAGAAGTTGGTCTCGTCCTCCGACTGGCGGATACTGTCGTTGTCCGTCTTGGCCGAGGGCTTGATCTTGATCTTCACGAGCTTGTCGCCCTGCAGCTTCTCCTCCTTGATGATCTGCGCGCAGTCCTTGATGATCTTCTTGAGCAGTTTGTAGTCGGCCCAGTAGGGCTCCCACGCGCTGGGCGACATCTGCGTCGACTGCTGCAACACCTTGCCGAACTTCATGGTGTCAACTTAAACTCAGTGCTTCTGCCGCACTCGAATCGCAGTGTGATGTCTCTAAAGACACACAAGCAACTGATAACCAGTCAGTCAAAAGGTGTTTGCGTTTGAGGCAAGCAGACGGAGACCAAGCGCTTTGCAACTGGACGCCGAGATTCGATACAGAAACGAGGAGAAAACCACCTGGCCGAATCTTTTAGTCCCAAAGGGTTAGAGAGAGAGGAGCGCGGAAAAGAAGGTCTTCTCGCTCTCTTCACCCCAAAAGCGGTCGGCCAGTGGCAACCAGGTTTGGTACATCGACATCGCCCCAGGTTTTTCGCTTACCTTGCACGGACGGCGAGTGGAGTTATGGGTGGCTCCAACAGGCGATCGGTTTTTCCTGTATTGGCTTTGCTGCAAAGCAAGCAACAGGGAGAGGAAAAGAACGCGCGACAAAGAGCCCTATTCCGCGCAATTTACAAACCTGTGCTGCGGCATACTAGTATCATCTCGTGCTGACTTGGCGAATGTATGTCGCAACTTCAAGTGGAGCAAATCACGAGTTTGGCGGTGCGACAAATGAACATCCAGTTCGACTGAGGCCCATTTTTCAGGCCACGAGCCTGGTTTACCTGGCGCACGTGACCCGCGGCATCACCTTGCAGGTCCTTATCGCATTCACGATACCGTCCGTGATCGTCGAGCCGACACTCGTGCAAAGCAATTGTATGACAGCCATTATTAACAAGCTGCCGCCCGCCTTTGACTCATATGGGTCTAACGGTTTTCACCTGTCGACATTTACGTGCCCATGACCAAAGGCGCGTGGCTCTCGCCTCTTCTTTTCGCGTCGTCGCCTGGAGCGGCAGCTCTCGTCCGATTTGCCATCAAGATTCCGCTCGGCCCACGCTGGCCAGCCAACGCGAAGGCGTTGAAGGCCGCGAGCAGCGACATGCTCAATTTGAATGTCAAGGCTGCCTGCCGCCTTTGCAGCAACAAGCTCGCAAACTTCGTGAGAAGATACTTTCGCTGTAGACGGATCGCGGCGGCGCTCGACCAGTCAAAGCTGCAAACGACATGCCGTTTGATGGGATCTACAGCGAACCGTACTTGCCGGAGTTGCCGCAGCCATGTTGTTGAGCTGCGACTATCGAGTTGGTGTGGTCGATGATGGCTGCATTTGTCGAGTCCTACACATTGGATTCCGTCCTTACATTGCCGCACCACGATGAATCTTGCCGAACAAAGAGTTCCCTCCACATAAGACTCTACGGAGAGGCCCTCAACGCGCGAGACCTCTGTATCTTCTTCGACCTCGACACTCATCCTGCATGGGCACGGACTTTGAAGAGAGCGTCTGTCAACATCCATTGGATTTGGATCCCTATTAGCGAGCCTCGCCGATAGCGGCGCAATTAGCGCAGCCGCCTGAATGTTGTGGCGTTGTTCCAGTGGCTGGTCACCGAGCAAAGCTTGGCCACCGAGTTGGTGGGCGGCCTTGGTCCGTTGCGCGCAACAATCTATCGGTAGACTCTGCCGAAGAGAGGTTATGTAGTCCCGGCTCAGTTCGTCAGACTCTGCTGACATCATCGTCCACTTCAAAGTCACTTCACCACAGGTAGACGGCGTACTCGATGATGTGGTCGACCAGTTGCTGTGGGAGGTACCGCCACCGAACACGGTTGTCTGCTGCCGATCGTCCAGTCAGAGCTGCAGCCATCCACCAGAGTCGCTGAGTCACGTCGCTCTTCCAACCAGCATTGCGGCGAAGCAGCTCCTCATACTGCCGCATTGCCAGCACATTCGCGTACACCACAAGCCGACACTTTTCGCGCTCACTCGGCGGGAAATGCCGATGCAGTGCCGGAGTCCACGTCACCGTCCAGTCGGGCGACAGCATCTGCCGAAGATCGGCTCGAACCCAGCACGCCGCTCGCAGTTCCTGCCACCGTGCAATCGCTTGTAAACCAAGAGTCAAACTGTATGCGGTACCGACAACACCCGAACCAAAAATATTGCGTACTCACACAGCGTTGCGCGGGACGCACCACCGGTCAGCAGAAGCACCGCCAACGAGTTGTTCTTGCGGCTCAGCGCCATCGTCAACGCTGACGACCCCGTTCTAAACGTCAACCAGCAATCAAATTAAATGGCTACTGGCCCCCGTGCTGTTGCAATTGCAGCACTGAACTCTGTACATTGTGGTGGCGTTCAGGTCGACGGTCTCCTCCTGCATCAGGCGTCGCACGACGTTCAAGCGACTGTTTGCGACCGCGTACAGCAGCGCCGTCCAGCCCTCGCCCATGGTTGCGTTCACGTCTCCTCCGTCTTCACTCGACAACCAGGCGTCCACTGCGACCAAGTCTCCGCTTGCTGCTGCATCCAGGAAGGCACGCTGCTTGGTGACGGTCGCCATTATTGACACACTGGAACTGGATGGATGCGACGGCGGGCATTAAAGTGAATGACTAGAATAAGATAGAGGTCACTAATGCGAACAAACTTCAAGTTGAGGATGGCTACATTTTGCAATGAGGGACAGGTTGAAGGTATATTGACTTTGTGGTTTAGAGATCAGTCCGTGGTCCCTGCAAGCGGACGCTGGGGCTGCTATCGTTGGTTTCTATGCGAAATTCAGTCTCGTCCACGTCTTCTTCTCCGCTTGAGCCGATGGTAAACTTCGGAGATGGAGCTTGTCTGGCTCGGGAGCGGGGGATAGTGCTGGGCCCCGAGAGGGTGACGACAGCACACCAGTGGAATCGTCTCCGATTGTCTGCATCTGCGCGCGTGTAGATGCAGTTGATTCCGGAATGCGGGACCAGGAGCGGGTTCGCCACTTCGTCCAGACCACGACAGCAAGCGCAACACCCACGAGCGATATCAGAATGCACTCTGCGATGAATGCGCCGAATACTGGGCTTGACCGCTTCGTTGTCGTCTCCAAAGCTAAACTGCTGGAACCATCCACAGCACTGGCCAAAGCTGTTGTTGTAGTGTTTGATTCGGTTGTCGTTGCTGATGCGTTGGACCCGGTCGTCGTCGTGCTGGGTCCTCCTACCGAACTGTTGCCAGGACTGGTTGGGGGAACGGCAGTTGTAGGAGCATCTGTGGGGCGGTCGTTGGCACGTCATAGTTGCTGCTTCTGTTGGAATAGCTTTTCCCTGCATACTCAGCGAAGCAAGCCGTGTTAGGCTACATTCACACAAAACAGTGACAGCAGCGCAGTGACGTACCGCAGCTTGACTCAGCAAAGCCAACACGCTTGTGCTCCACATCGAAAATCACGTCATAGCCGACCATCGTACTCGCGCCCAGCACTAGAGAAACAGACAGCAACGGTTAAATACTCCCCACACACACCTTAAGTATGATATGAGTTCAATCCATCATACCTCCACCGCTACGCTCTGAAAAGTGAAAATTGCCGTAGTAATATCCATCGTTGTCGGCTGGCGTTAGATACTTCGATGCGGGAATATCTAGATGCACATCGTCACTACCGCCGCTCATTCCACCCAGTACGATCGAGATGACAGGGAGTGCAGCCAACTCGTCTTTTGAGAGCTTCATGCGCTTCTCGCTATACTCTTGACCAGCTGCCGCTTTGAACGCACTCATGAAGCTGCGTGACCCTCTCGCATCAAAGAATGTATCCGTGGTTCCGCTGTCAACAATCACGCCTCTACCCGAATTGATTGAACTTTCGTCAAAGCTTAGCGGTACACCGTTTATTCCGATGCTTTTCACGTGAACGGGATAAAATGCGGAGTTGTCATCCAGCAGCGCTGTGTACCCAACCGCGCTCGTGTGGTGACTGTAGTCAACCCTCCAAACACCACCTCACCGCCGTTGTCATCAAAGCACAGCGTGAAGAGGTTTTGTGATACACGCCCCGCGTTTAGCATATACGACATGACCGTCGAGCGGTGACGTCCAAGGCCCATGATCCCATTCTCCTTTTGCGTGATGAAAAGCCCTGTTTCTTTGGTCTGGCAGCCCACGGGGAATCGAAACCCAAACGTCTTCATGACTCCCTCAAGCCCATCGCTGTGTGAAGAGAACCCTCCCACCCACACGAGTTCGTCAACCACAACGGCCTCCCACATGCTGCCTTCCATGTAACTCTGTTCAACACCACGTCCCCAACGCACGCGACTCCGTCAGCTCAACATCTCGAGCAGCTTTTCTAACGCCAAATAACATGCAAACAAACCTGCGAAATATGGCACCGGTTGTCGTTATCGCACGAGCGGCAAGAGTCGAAATCATGGCACGCCATGAACTTGGCCGTCGTGGACTTGGACATGTCAAACAGCGGGTCCGTGTGGCTGCCACACCCACTGCATGTACTGCAGGGCAACGCCGTCATATGGCTGCCTGTGTCGACGATCACCGACGCCTTCTGCGCTGGAATGCCCAAGTAAATCTCCGCGTAGTGCGTGCTGCAGCAAAAAGTCCACAACATCGTGTCAGCACCACCAACTTTTGTCACCACGTCCCTATCCGCCCACGCACCCGTAGCCTACACCCAATGGGGACTCGCTCAGAGCCAGCGCCCCTGATGCAAAGTCCCCGTCACTGACGGCCGCCTCCTCCTGCGCTCGCCGCCGCACGCGAGCCTGTTGCAGTGCCAGTCGCTGGAAGACGTCTACGCTTGGGTGCTGCAGCTTCTGCAGCGGAAACTTCACGAAATTTGGCTCGCCAGCAGCTAGTAGAGGCGGCGGAGAACATGCGACTGCCATGAAAGCCGCGAGGGACGCTCGCCAGCGAGCTGCAGGCGCAGCGCGGTGGGTACCTGGTGATGCCATCGTCGTCGTGACAATGTACCCCCACGCAACGGTTACTGCAAATATTACGTTTTTTTATAAGAAATGATTGGGTATTTATTGTGATATTTAGGATAGTAGGCCAATGAGAGAGATTTTTAGGTTTAAGACTGTCTGACTCCTGCTGAAACGGATGACTGAACGGCACGAGATGGCTACATGTATCATTTTGGCACACGTCGTCGTGGCCACCGTCTAAAGAGGTGTTCGTGCTGTGGAGTTAGTGCTGTGGATCTGTTGCTCGCGGCGCTCATCTTCACAATCGCTCCAATGTGCGCGGGTCCAATGTCGACTCGTCGCTCTGAACGTTTTTCCGGTCAAAAACCTCGTCCTCCTCGTCGCTGCTGCTGCGGTCATCGTCGTCCTCATCCTCCATCTCGAGCCGTTGGTGCTTCGTAGAAATCTTTGCGGGCTTCGTTTCCTTGCGGACTAGTCCGAACTCTTCTTCGTCATCGTCATCCTCGTCCTCTTCGTTGCCCTTTACGCGGCTCCAGAGTGCCTCTTTGCCGCTGTTTTGTCTCCGACGACTGACCGAAATCAGCATCATCAGCAAGAACCCCACCACCAAGACAGAGCCCACGATCGTTAGCACCATCGGGTGCGTGCTGCCGGATGAGCCTCCCTTGGTGTTGGCCGACCCGTCAGATGAAGACGATGGCACAGTGCCTGGGTTCTTTGCATCCTCCGACAATGGAGTAGCATTCAGCTCTGAGGTCACCTCCGTAGACGCGGACGACGCATTGGTCACCTCTGCAGTCGGCGTATACGCTGGCTTAGAAGTCGCTGCGACTGGCGTAGGCTTCGAGGTTGCTGCAGCAGGGGTCGATGCAGCAGTTGCCGCAGGGGTCGATGCAGCAGTTGCTGCAGGGGTTGATGCAGCAGTTGCCCCCGGAGTTGAAGCAGGCGTCGCCTCTGTAGTCGATGCTGGTGTTGTCGAAGCTGGTGTTGTTTCAGGTGTCGGAGCAGACGTCGGCGCAACTGACTCGGCTACTGACGTGGAAGCAGGTGCCATTACTGTTGTCTTGGTGGGTACGAGGTAGTTCTCGTCTTGCTCAGAGCTACCGTTCATGTTGTTATTACCATTAGTTGGAGGCGGTCTCGTCGTTGACATTTTTCGGCGACGGATTCCTGGTACATGCAGTCTGCATCCACGAACCCCACGCGCTGGTTGCCAATGTCAAAAATCACATCGCGGTCCATCATGATGTTGGCTCCAATAACGCCCCCAGAGTTCTCCGATAGGTAAATGCTACCGCAGAAAGTGCCGTCCGAGTTCAGCAGATACTGCTCAGGCGGAATTTCCCACACCACTTCGCCTCCATCTTCTCCAAGAGCCTCCATCACAAGCTGGATCGCCGGCAGCGTCGACAAATCCTCCTTCGTGAAGCCTGTGCATGACGTGCCCACCTGGTAGTCACGACCCGCAACTTCCTTGAACACCTGCAAAAACTCGGTCTTCAACAACCGCGGGAGGTACGAGTCCGTCGTTCCGCTGTCCACGATGTAGTGTCCACGCGTATATGCCTCGGGTTTCGCATTGATGGACTTGCCGCCGATACGGATGTCCTTCATGTTCACGTTGTAGAAGTGTCTGCATTTGGAAAACACACAAGCGCTGATTAGCAACTACTTCAGTAGCAACATAGACTCACAAAATAGCCATACGTACTTGGTGGAGCGGTCGGAAATGACCTTGGCATACGAAATGTCGCCACGGTGCGCGAGCTTGTTCGGTTCTCCAACTGACATGGTGCCACCTTTCTCAGTAAAGCACAGCGAGAAGAGATTGCTGGGGATCTTGTTCTCACGGTGCAGCTTCGCGACAATGTGGTTATCCGTATTTGACAGCCCCATAATCCCGTCAGCCACCTGCGTGACAAACAATCCCGTCTCGGAGCTCTGGCATCCAAACTGGAAGTGTGTTCCGTAGCGGTTGCGCATTGCACCATCCTGAAAACTCTCGTCTCCTCCAAGATACACCAGATCTTCCACCACACTCGCCTTCCAGCTGCTACCCTCCATGTAGGACTGGGAGATGCCACACACGTTCGACACTTCCTTGCACTCCTTGCACTGGAAGAACGAGTCGCTCGCGCACGTCACGTGCACCAGCGTCGACGAGTTATCCGCCTCGAAAGGCTGGTCCGTGTGGCTGCCACACCCGTCACATCCCGAGCACGGGAAGGCCATAATGCCACTCCCCGTGTCCACGATCACCGACGCTCTCTGCGGCGGCGTACCGGCATACACCCATGTGTAATGCGTCCTAAACACCCATAAACCCCATTAGAACCCACGACCACATCAAACGCCGCACTGTCCTCCACTCTAGCCACTTACCCGAGGCCCAAGTGCAGCGGCACGATCTCCGGCCCGTCGTCTTCGCTATTGAGGCGTCTGCTGTACTTCTCCGGGTGGACGCTGCGCTCCGGCAGGCGGTGCAGCTGCATCGTCATGGCCGCCGTCTGCTGCGTCTCCAGCAGCGCCGAGAGCGTCGCGGCGGCCGCCAGAAGCGCCGGGGAACCAGCGAACACGCGCACCATCTGAAATCTCGCTCTGCTGACGCCTATTCTGGGGCTTACGAGGCGTGTGGGGGCTCTGTGGACGCCGAGTGAGCTGGGTGATAACCTGCGAGTGCTGCGGGGACTGCGGCGGGGGATAGAGGACCGAACGACGGCAGGCGGCGAGGCACGTGGCAGTTTTCCTCGCGCCTGAGCGGCGAGGCAGATAGTGACGGCCCCCTTTACAGGTGGTGCCAAAAAAGCGGATCAGAGCCGAGCCGAAACGCCCGTCTCTCGTAAGTGCGCACGAACTTTCCAGGCTGACTTTTTTAGTAGTTGGTTGACTTTCTTTGAGTAGTTGGCACCCCTAACCCCGTCACGGGTTGAAGTTGAAAAAAATATAAAACATACACATTGTATACGTATTATCCGGCTATACACACCACAGGAAATAAAAACGCCGAATCGCCCGTCTCTCGTAAGTGCGCACGAACTTTCCAGGCTGACTTTTTTGAGTAGTTGGTTGACTTTCTTTGAGTTGGTGGCACCCCTAACCCCGTCACAGGTTGAGCTTGACAAAAATAGAGTGGTTTAGCACTGAATATTGTGCCTTTCTGCTATTTTGGCTAATCGGAGCTCAAAAGCTGCCCTCGCGGAGCCGTGGTTAGGTGTTCTTGCACAGTTTTGCTGCCCCAAGCTGCAAAAATTTGAAAATTTTCAGCCAATCACACTTCAGCAAATTATACTCCTCCGAGGCACCTACGTCGGACTTTAGCCCTCCGCCGAAAGTCGACTGCTCCGAATGGCTGAGGTTTGCTCGGCATTCGGAGGTTTTTAGTGGAGAACACAGTTTAAGATGACTTTTCGATAGACATCCGTTGGAGAGGCATCGTGCTCATCTACGTGTACTCAGTCGACACTGCCACAGTAGCAACTGTGCTAGGGCTCTCCGAGCGTAGCCTTACCCTTTGGTACAAGCTTTTCCGTACTACGGATAACGTCGAAGACAATGAACCTCTTGCCAAGACCTCTCGGTGGTCTGGTGAGGTCTGTAAGTTTGTAAAGAGTATGTAGAAAATCACCCCTGCTGCTACTTTGAGGAGCTACGAGCGGAGCTTCAGAAGCGCTTCAAAACCACGGTCAACGTTTCGGACTCTACAATCTGTCGAGCTCTGCGCTTCGATTTGAACCTAACTCGAAAGGTGCTGACGAAGCGAGCAAGGGACAGCCTGCTTCGCGAGAGGCGCGAATATGTGGGCCGTCTCACACCTTTCTACGGTGGGCCAGATCAGCTTGTCTTTATTGACGAAACGTCGAAAGATATACGTAAGTTGGTGTCATATTGGGTTTTTAATGATAATGCTAACAAATGTTATTTGTGTCCAGGTCTGTTCTTAGACGTTACGGATGGTCGGCGCGAAACACCCCGGCTCATGCCTCCATCCCGTTCAGTCGTGGCAAGAGAGTGTCGGTCCTTGTGGCCATGGGCGTCGAGGGTTTTTGCTTGGGAAACGTGGAGAACACCTTTACCCGGGTTCTTTTTCATGAAGTCTTCAAGGAGAAGATGCTGCCGTTTCTGAATCCATGGCCACTACCTCGCTCGATAGTGGTCATGGATAATGCCAAGATTCACATGTACAAGGAACTGCAGACTCTTGTTCATGCAACTGGCGCGCTCCTGTTTTTCTGCCTCCATATTCGCCAGACCTCAATCCGATTGAGGTCGGCTTTTCGCTTTTAAAGCGGGGATTCAGCGGCACGCCAACATGGCTTTCCGAGAAGCGCCGCTTGAGGTGCTTAAAGTGGCTATGTATTCATGCACCAGGCAGAAAGAACAAGTTGGTGAAAACCTATACAGCCACTGCGGGTACAAAGCGAACGATCTGTCTATTAAGCAACTTTAAATTGAAATAATAGACTGGATCTTCTTTCGTGTCGAGCAGCAAGACGTTCGCCATTTGCTCCATCTCATCTGCGTGGTCAACGTCCTCCATGTCTTCCTCAGGTCCAGGAGTGTTGATGGTGGTCGGTGCGCGAAATGGTGGGTGAAGGCTATAACTCGGTAGACCGAGGGCCGCGCGGAGATCTCGAACGTTAACCTGGATAGGGACTGGTACGTCTTGGATCTTGATCCGGATGAGGCAGTACTCGAGACTTGCCAACTGCTGGGCGCCCGTCATTTCTTCATTGATCGCCACTTGCTGCGTGTCGATGTGCTGCAGCTGCCGGAAGGTAGTGCTGTCTGGGACGATAATTGATGCATCTTCGGGTAGGCGTGCTTGGGCAACCGCCATGTACCTTTCCGATGCACCGCCCGTTGGAAGACCTTGCTCTCGAAGGAGCAGCCACCCGCGGCAGCTGCTCTTGTACGCGAGCAGCACTCGCACGACGCAACGTTGTGACTTGCTCGGCAGGCTTCGGCACGTAGACGAACAGCATGAGCACAAACCCAGTCTGTCCGTTGCGACGTAGCCTCGCCTTGTGCCAAGTCGTGTTGAGCTGTGTTAGGAGTCCATCGGCCGCTGGAGACAGCGCCTCAAAGTCTTTTGAGGGGCGATATTGCTGGGCTTGAGGTAGATGTCCAGCTCAGGTGTCCACTTCCCCAGCAGCTTGCTCTCAAGTGCTCTTCCACCTTGGCCTTCAGTACTCGATAGCCGTCTGCAACACGAAAAAGAAAAGAGGGTGAAGGCGACACCTTATCACTGCAGGACGTGAGGGGTAAGTGGTTCTTGATGTACAGGCGGCAAGTCAGAAGCTCAAGCAGGGGAATCTCCAGCTCCATGGATATTTGACAGTGAGCTGCCACAGCAGAATATAATAACACTCAACGGCAGAGAAGAGCATGCGTTAAATTTCGTGCAGCCAATTCAGCCTTATGACCTACCAACACTCGACGTGACGGTCCATCTGCTTGGACTGTCGTCAGCTGCTCCACATCTTCCCCGTCTTCACGGCTTGGCGGCAACTTCACTGCGTCATGGTCCACGGCACCACGCTTCGCTGCGCCATCACCCACTTCACCACGCTCAACGCTTCAAGGCGCAGCTCGCCACGCTTCAAGGGAGGTCGCTCCACTGTCGTATGCACCACGTCCTCACGCACCGCCACCCATCCTGCTCCACGGCACAACACTTGACGGCGTGCTCTCTGCGCAGCTGCCTTCCACCTCTCTGCCTATTATTACACAGTCCAATCAAAACAGGTGCGGTTAGCAGGAATTCTATTCGGTCACCTCCACAATGGACGCACTGTTGCTGCAGTCTCGCGCTTGGCTGGGCTTGTATCTCTGCTGGTCGGGCGGGAGCGTTGGGGGGCAGCACTTGTGGAATGAGCACCACGCGGCTGCGAGAGGCGGAGAGCGTTTTCTGTCCATGTCTCACCATGACACATGATTGGTTAAAAAGTGAGAAAATTAGGCACCGCTGGCCTACAAATTAGCAACCCTCCGTAAGCCCTCGAAGTCTGACGCAAGTCCTCGCAGGGGGCGGCAAAATACCAGAAAGACACAATAAATATCGGTCAGTTGTGCTGCAACCAGCATTGCAACTCGCTTTTGACTGGTATATAGTACATGAAGCGGCATTATGCAACGGAGATTAACGACAACGAGGACGTGAGAACACCGCTGGATCGATCGACAGGGTGATGTAAGTAACGGGGTCCATGTATCTCGACATGGGCTTCTCCATTGGAGTCACGATGTATTAACTGCTACAGTTCTACACACGCAAATTTGGATGACCCCCGCGCTTTCGATCAGCACGGAGAGCTACTAAAAATACGCTTGATACCGAAAGTTGCCTATCGTAAACATCTTAAACCTTGTCGATCGCCGTGTCGCTCGTGAAACCTGAGCGAACGAGGTTTGCTACTACGTCCCAAAGCACTTTCCTTCTCGAGTATGCAAACTTGTTTGCTCCACGCTCAAGTGCGGTAAGGTCCTTCGCTGGTTTCAGCCCCCCACACCCAATTTGATATTCGTGCCACAATTCAAACAAATCCTTAGGTCGTTTTGAGAGTCTAGCAGCAGAAAGAAGCTGGGAAGTTGCCGTGCTCAACGGGTTTGGTGGGGCAGTGTCATGTGTAGTGGCCTGTCGAAGAAAGGCGGGCTGCATCAAGGACCCGTCTTAATATTGCCTGAGTTTTTATAGCTCGCG
>JAAVTI010001178.1:0-23765 GCA_011947335.1 Phytophthora constricta | reverse complement strand
AGAATGTCGACTCGATCCTGACGATGATCGCTCCCAGGAAACAACCACGCCAAGTGATCACCACGTTGCCACCTACGGTCAAACCAGACGAAGAATTGTTAGTACTCAGTTTTGACGGATCGGCACGTGTCAAACGTGGTGGCGGTGCCTTCAGCGCAATCGTATGGAAATTATCGGAGTGGACGATCATCGCAGCAGCATCGAAGTATACCGCCAACTTGACTGTGAATGAGGCCGAATACAGTGGCCTGTTACTCGGTTTTGATCTGTTGTCTAGCATGGATAAGGGCGCCTCGTCATCTGCGGAGATTCCAACCTGGTCGTAAGACAGATGCGGGGGAGATCGAGTGTATGGCACCAGGCCTGGTGCTGCTACGCAAAAAGGCGATGGACCAATTGCTGTCGTCGCCGAAGCATGAATTCCTGCATATGAAGCGAGCATGGAACCAGAGTGCCGATCTGTTAGCCAATACTGCATTGCACCAAGAAGAAGGCAGGATCGTTACCTCAGAGGAAGATCGCCAGGACTTGACAACTCTTAACCGCCTGGACGAGCTGCTGGTACCGGCCGATGGGAGCCCCGTCGTCCACGTGACTGCTGTGGCCCGATCGCAAAGTCGAATACGCGGTCAGCCTGAAGTTCTACAGGAAGCGATTGTGCAGCAGATGAGAGGTGAGCGAATCCTTCGAGCACAGAACGAGGAAAAGTGGATCACCGATTTGAAGGCTTACCTGCAGGGTGACCTGGTCAATCTGACGTCCGCAGAGGCTCAGTCTTGCGGCAAGATCGCCGCAGACTACGAAGTCGACGAGAACGATCTGCTCGTCTACTGCCCAACGATGTCCAGGAGGCCGACGCTGATCGAGACTCCGTCGCGAAGCTAGTCGTTCGGGAGACGCTTCAACAGGACTTCCTGGATCATTACCACGTGAGTTTGGAAGGTGGTCATCAAGGCATCGGCAGAACTTACCAGAGGCTTCGAGCGCACATTCACTGGAGAGGATTGTTCCGAAGTGTGTAGCACGTTGTCGGCGAGTGTACGGACTGCGAGACTGGGAAGGGTCGTCCACGACTTCAGGGAGAGTCGCCTGGAAACATCCGGGCCAGCTATCCGTTTCAAGTCATCGCAACGGATCATATTCCGTCACTCCCAGTATCATACAAGGGCAACACGGAGCTCCTTATCTGGACTGACCTGTTCACGGGTTACGTGGTGGCGAGCGAGCTCGTCGCGAGAGGCTCAGACCGTGGCGGAGAATTGCGAAGAGTGTGTGTTTCGTCGATTTGGCGCGAGCGAAGTTATCCGGCATGATCGGGAACCTGGATTCATGGCTGACTTTTTCCGCGCATTCAACAAGATCGTGCGACAGAAGGAGCGTGCGATGATGGCCTATCGTCCCTAAGCCAATGGGAGTGCAGAACGCATGGTGCAGACGTTGACACGCGCGGTAAAGATGTATGTCTCAGATGTCAGCCAGCGGGACTGGGATGAGTATGCAGAAAGACTGACCTTCGCACTGAACTCTGCCCAAGAACGAGTGCGTGGTGACACGCCCTTCTACTTGGTGCACGGATGGGATCCACGATCGACGCTGGAAGCTACCGTTCCAATGGGGTCTACACGGCACCGCGACAGCGAACCGAGGAGGTGGAGATATCACATTCAACAGCAGTATCAGCGTGCAAGAGAGCAAGTCAACGAGGCGCTGCGGGTTGCGATCCGCGAGCGATCCGACCAGCACAATGACGGAGTCGAACCACACGGGATCACGATGGGATCGCAAGTATGGCTATATCTGGACAGAGTGCGCCAAGGTTACGCTAGGAAGTTAGCTCACATGTGACACGGACCATTCCGTGTCATCGAAGTGATCGACCGACACGCGGTGCGCCTTAAGACGGCTGGGACGGAGTATCGACTGCTTGCGATAGTACATATCTCCAAGCTGAAGCTCGTGAGGAAGTGCCCTGATCGCCCTGCAACAGCGCTGAACGTGGCCGAGGGCGATCGTTTCGATTTTGATGAAGCGCTGTTGCCGAAGGATAGCTGGGAGACACCGCTGGAAGACGACGAATATGAGGTGGATCGCATCGTGGCGTCCGCACGGGTCGGCGTACACGGTACGGACGTGCCTTCCGTGAGTTCAAGTACTCTGAAAGGCTACGAGGAACCGACTTGGGTTGACGAGGCCGACCTCAATTGTGGCGCCCTCCTGAGGGACTTCGAACGCGAGCGTACAAGTCGCAGCCGGTTCAGTCATGCAGTCGCATGAGGAGGAAAGCTAGCAAATGGAACACCCTTGGCGGGTTGGCCACCAAGGGAAGTGAATTTGGAAGAACCTGCAGGGAGGCTGCAGGTTAGCTGGATGGTGGTGTGTATTTTGCATGGAGTTGGTCGTGGGGCCCAAGCTACCGCGATCGGGAGGATTGACTATGTAGCTAAGTATCTACAAGATGATGATACAAGTGGAGACGGAGAAACAAAGGAGAAAGAAGAAAATCATCATGGATTGCGGGATTAAAAGTCTGTGTTTACCTGCCACTACGACGTGGTAAGCTTAAGATCGGACCTCGGTGACCTTGACAAACTTGTTGGACAGCCGCGCGATCACTCGTGCTGGATGTTCGTCAGGATGAGCTCGATACTGGTTTCGCCACTTATCGATCGCGTCACACTGCGCAAGCGCAGCGATCAGGTTTGCAGGACGTTGAGAAGTCGCCAAGTTCGCGGCTTCAAGACCAGGACACAATATCCCGTGATCACTTGGGTGGGCATATGAAGGAAGGGGGATCCAGCAGGATGTCCAAATCGCAATATCCCTCAATTAAGCCATGCATGATCAGCTTGAGAACCTCTTGTTTCCACCGGGCTCCGGCACGGATCGACGTTGTTTACGTGCAAGTCGATACGACACCAAGTAAGCGCTGGCGCGACGCTCCCGTCCAGTGATAACGAGGTGGTGAGTCTTTCCCAGAAGGCCCGACGATGCTTCGTCTCGAAGCGATTGTAAGCCTGCATCAACGCGTCGAACCAGCCTTCATTGACAAAGGATAAGGGGCGAGTAGGGACATCCAGAGCTTCCCACGGTTTTGCGGCGAGGAGACTAGGAGACTAGGACATTTGCCTCGCTGACCAGGTCCGAATCCCACTGATTGGTTTTTGGTATAGGTTGGCTGATCGGAAATAACGACGCGGGAGGTTTGGAAAACTGGTGGAACAACGTGTCAAGCGTGATCTCGAGTATGCTAGTCTGGAGGATATCTGGCAAAGGCCAGGGAGCAACTTCGGCAGCATCGAACGAACCCCTGTCGTAATACCCGAGAATCCACTTGGTGCGATCGACGGTAGTGCGTGGCATTCGAACGAGTTCCTCAGTGTTCAAGAGGTCGCTAAATTTTGACTCGTCCTCCAACGATCCAGCAGCATCGCAGGAATTATCCGCTTGATCATCAACACCTGCCGGATCGCTGATATCTTGGGTACTGACCGAGTCATCAGCAGACGCTGGAGCAGAAACCATGTCACGATCAGCCGGTTTTCGGGTTCGCCAACTTCGATAGGATGGTGGAATGTGCCAGCTTGACTGAGCGATGACGCCAGGCGACCATCTCCCGGATTTGATCGCGCAGTACGCCGATAAGAGCTGCGAGACATAGCTTGAGCCCTCAACAAAACTTCATCGTCACTGGAACTGGAAGAGGCGAGTGCTCCAGCACCTGTAGGGACTGGACGCAGGGGCATCCGAGCCTTGAGCGTCGATCTGGGCTTGCGGTCGCGGACGTCGCGCTTGTTGTCACGATCGCAACGGCTCTGCTTGCAGTCGCGAGTGTCGCCACTTCGAAGATCACCCCTCCGCTAGCGGGACCCCGAAGATCGTTGCTTGCCACGAGACCTCTTGCACCCACGCTGCTGAGGAGAAGTCGCCGGCGATGCGCTAGTCTGCAACTCGGACCTTGCGCGATCAGCGGACGTAACAGATGGGGTCGATCACTGCGTAAGATGGAATGCCTCGGTTCAAGTTGAGCGTCCCGCGGGAGTGGGATGTTGAAAGTTTCGAGTCCCCAGTAGAGGTCCCAGTCGACGAGGACGCTGAGGGTGTACTAGCTTCAGACTGGCGATCGGCAGAGGGTGACGGCACAGGGTGACGGCACAGGGTGCGACGAAGCCGCAGGAGAATCATTGGTCGCTGGCACAGCTACACTGACGACTGGACTCGACATGGGATGTATCTGGAGAGCCGCGCGTGCAACGCGTGACTGGAGTTCTTCGTAGTCCGATCGAACAGTCTTGAGCTCTTGACCTAGATGATCGCGATCGCGGCTCACGCTATCAAGTGACGACCGAGCCAACTCGTTCTCGGCCCGCAGTCGATCGATCTCGTGCTGTAGCTGCTGCGGAGCTCCTTCAAGATCCGCAATACGACGCTCGAGTCGCGCAATGCTTGACCGCGCGGAAGTAACTGGATCGCCTGCAATGGATACAGTGTATGATGAGTATAAGTCGCGGTGGAACGAAGGGTAAAAAGTGACGTACGTGCAGAGTTCAGGTCAGATATTGAGCGTTCTTGGCGAGACGCAGCAACTTGGAGTTTTTTCGACGACAACGCTTGATCAGCTTGTGCAGTTAGGAGTTGCTGAGCGAGTTTGTCGCGCTCGGCGTAACACCGATCTAGCTGACGTTGGATACTGGAAATTTTCGGGCGTAGGGTGGCAATGGTCTCCGCTTGATCACGACCTTGCACGTCCAGTTGGAGTTTCAGTCGTGCATTCTCGTCGCTCGCGGCTTGTAATGCCGCATCTCGCTGGGCGATCAGCTCGTGCGAAGTACGCAGCTCTCGCATCGTGACAGCATGAGTCGCATTTAAAATGTCATGCTGCGTCTGCAAAGGTTTCAGGCTCTCTCCGTACGAAGCAAGCCCCCGCTCGAAATCGTGCGCACGCGATCTTGCCTCGGAGTACTTCTCGTTGAGATTGTTGTAACGCTGCTGGCAGTACTCGACGTACGGAGATGCGGCCTTAGCCAATTCGACGACGCGTCGATCCGAATCTTGAGCGCGTCGGCGAAGTTCTTGATACGCTCGCTGCAAGTGACGGTGGTTATCTTGAAGAGACCGCACCTCTGGCTCGCGGGTTAAAATACTCTGCAGCACATCTTGCACCTGCGATATTTGATGACTGATGTCTGGTAGCGGGACGTCTACGGGGGCACACTGGAGTCGAACGCACGGCCCCTGCCGGTGTCAGGATGTCGGGATCTGGCTGCCTCCGCGTCTTGGGTGCCGCTGTGCACCGACGAAGCTTGCCCGGAAGCCGCTCGGGGTGGTTGATAGTTCAGCATGTCTGGGAAGGGTCAGCGGCGATGAGATAACGCTTGATCATATGGGGAGAGAATCCAAAAGTGTGTGCACGCGGGCAGGGCCGATGTGCGACCCGCCCTCGCGCAAGGGGCGGTTGTGGAGAAGCGCATGTCTAAAAATGCGAAGAAGCCAGAGTCGGGAAGGAGATTGATGGATGTGACTCACAGAAGATTCCACGAGAATTCTGAAGAATTATCGACCGACCAATCGACCGCCGACCGGCCACTGATCGACCGCGATCAGTAAAACCGATACCGCGATCACTAGTGTGATCATTTCGATACGATCGCCGCTGATCGACATGGAGCAATCATTTCGATACGATCGCCGTCGCTGATCGACATGTAGCGATCATTTCGATATGATCGCCACTGATCATATGGGTTCACAACGGCTAATGTTTACGGTCCCGGAAGGCATAATCAAGGGATGAGATGTCTGATTTGTACTCACTAAGGAGTGAGATCTTGGGTGCTATCTTTCGAGGATGCTGCTGAATGGTCGCAAATCAAGGAGCATACAAGGGCAGTGTGAAGGAGACTAAGGAGGAGTAGTGGTTGGTAGGATTAACACAAACAGAGTTCAAGTTGCCCTCTTCGGCACAAGCGACCAAGGGCATCTGGGGCGGGAACGTATATTGGCCCACCCAGATCGCGTGCAGAACCGCGGCTAAGGACCACTGGATTTATTTGGCCAGGGTCCGACTCTCACCTCAAGACCCCGCCACAGGAGGCGGTTACAAGAAACAAAGGACAAGGACGCTCGAGGGTGAGCTCCAGGGCCCAGTGGATTCTGGCCCGCCAAGCCCCGATCTTGAAGTATCGATCGAGGCTGGCAACCCCCCAGCGACAGAGCGAAGGATATCCGCGCTGTCACCAACAGTCCCGCGTGTAAGGTACACGGTCGTGGCTCCACGCAGCACTTCATCTCGAGTCCACCAGAGGAGCAAACCAGCCCGCCGACGGGTACACAACGTGAGCAACTCAACAACCCCACGGTTATCGGAGTACCCCTCCGTTAGTCGGTGTCTGGGCGCGTTGGTGTAAGGGCGATTTTGCGATCGCACTTCACCACAGACACATTGTAAAGGATATTCATTCATAATGGTTTTGGTGGGTATCGGGCAACGAGACGTACATCCAAACGCGTGTTTTTATTAGCACACCAGGGAACGGTTGCGTTTAATATCAAGACGATATGCTCTGCACTCGATTTCTCCAACTTTTCAAGAACACACTTTCTACTCCCTATGCACCACTTTCCACACTGAACGGAGATGCTACCACTCTAAAACAGCAACGCTACTAAGATGTCCACTTAGTAATGATTGACGAATTTATTGTGATTATATGTGGTATGTTGTACTGGATTGATCATAGAATGCGCAAGATTTGGCCTCAATGTCGGCATCTACCATTTGGCGGACGAGATGTGATTAATACTGGTGCCTCTAGTCGGATAGATCCGGTAATCCCGTATTTACTTTCAAAACCTCTACTGAAGACATATAATCAGGTACAACGGCTAGGACGAGAAATATGGGAATATTTTCGATGCGTGTGCTCGTTAACCGTCAGAACAGAACGAGATCGGACCCGGGGTAGTTTTCTGCCTTGCGGCGCCTTCGCTCCAAGTACCCTACCCTGGAAGATGTTGCGCTTGTTTAATACTAGACTTTGCCCATAAAAGAAAATGCCACCCTGGACAACTTGAGCTAAGCGCATAGCTTACCTAAATGCAGAAGTTGCTGAAGCTAACAACAGGAGCTTACAAGCCGATCCATCGCCAGTTGCGCATATTCGATCCATGCACAGTGTTCAACAGAAAAGCTGGTTAAGCTCAGGGAAATTTCGTCAACTGCGATCCAGGCACTTGTGCAGGAAGCAGCTAGCAAACGAATATAGACAGAATCGTTCGCACGCACGTTGAGGTTGCTGTTGGAGCACCTGAAACTTTGACGTACAATCTAGAACAATATGATGGGCTTTGTAACACGACGAACGGTGTCATTTACGACTTGATTCTTGCTGCAGATTCAAAGTTGCCGAAAATACTGGTGCAGATCACCGACTTGTATGTTGATCCATCGTTTCTACCCAACGGTGCGAATACAGTACTTATTGTGCCTAGAAAAAGTTGGGGCAAGAATTCAAGTGACTTAAGTGTCTTTCAAGACTGTATGCCCTCACGTCTTGCGTATGCAATAACCGTCCACAAGGTTCAAGGTCTCACCTGCTGCAAAGTTGTTTTTCATTCTTCATCTATACCTAGTGTTTCTTTTGCGTACGTTGCGCGATCGAGAGTAAGAAATCGAGATGAAATTGTACTCGCAGCCCCATTGACGCTGAATAAGCTGTCATGTTCAGCGGACAAAAACTCCGTTTATATTGAGGCGGAAAAGCGAACTCAATGTGAGGTCATTACATATATGATGCAACACGCTATACTGCATAATCTATGTGCGACCTCGCTAACATACATCTCTATGTTAATAGTAACTCCGTCGAATACCTATTTAGGATTTGACAAGATTGGCCGTCCTCTTTGTTGAAGCTCGTGCTGCCTGTTATTCTGTAATTGTTATCACTGAATACGCTTGGCGACGCTCGCACCGCGTCCAACAACCAAAACAGCATTGCAAATGAGTGTTCATTAACCAAACTGCAGAGCGAACGACACGTGCACCTGACGTCGCCTGTCAAGATGAACACCAAACCCGTTACAGAAAACGCTGTCTGTTCTTCGTCTCAAGCAACCGCAGGAGACCATATTGTATTTACTCCCCAAAACGCTTTCGTATTTCACACGCACTACAACACTGCCGAGTTTCGACAACAAGCCCTCTTCCTGCAGATATAAAGGCAAGAAATGTCCGGGGTCTCGATTTTGAGGTTCCAGTGAAGCGCCAAAGAAGTTCTTGCAAGCAGCGTCGCTCGTCGATCAAGCCTGCAATTGCTGCTACCAACGACAAGAACAGCAACGATACATACAAAACTAATTACGATAAAGCTGCCCGAAAGATGGCTGCATCCGAAAGTCGACGGTGATACCAATAAAATGCCCGGGAGGCACGACAAAAACTAGCTCGACGAATGTTGCTTGCGCTAGCAGCAGATAAAGCAAGGCGACGCAAGTTTCACGAAGTACCAACCCGATTTGAAGCGGACCGACTGATGCGCTTACGAGCCAGCGTAAGGTTTCAGTTCATGTGTGAACAGTTAGCAGCTCGCGACACAGCTGCAAGAAGAATCCGTGAGAATGTACCAACAGTGGTAGTCAGACTTGGATACAAGAGCCATTTCAAGAGAATAATGTCCAATGAAGTTTCACGTTGTCGAATCTCATTTGAAGTTATTCGCTTGGAATCCAAGAGATCTTACCCCAGCTCGTGCCGTCCAAGAGATCCCTTGGAATCAAGGCGTGTACCACACCGCAACTTGAGAGCAGCGAGGGTCAGGAGCTAAGCCTGTGCGGCGACCATGTATCTGCAGAGGGCAAAAAACAAGCTTCCCCAGCTATGCCACGAGCGCCAACGGCCAGGGTTCAAAAAGATCTGGCAAGAAGAAGTCCATCTTTTGGGACAAGGACGCTGTGAGAGGCGGGAAGTCATCTATCAGGGTTGTTCTGAACTGGATAACTACGGAGGGAAACTGCGACAAGTGGCGCGGTAGCGACAGAAACAACGGGAAGACAAAGGAGGCTTTGTTAAAATATATAGTGAGACGTCTGCAGGCGGTTGGCATCAAGCATCGTGATAACGCGGGTATCCACGATAATATCGGACAGCTGGAGGCCAAGTATCGCGAGGCGGAAGACTTTCTGGCTTGCACCGGTGCCGGCATCTCTGACAAGGTGACACTTCGTGCCGCAATTCTTCGTCGCTGCCCGTACTTTTACGAGCTCCAGGACGTAATGATTAATCGCCCTTCTGCTCGCCCTGATACTACGTTAGATGATATGGATGCTGCTGATGCCAAAGAGAAGGTGAAAATTGAGGGAAGCGTCTAATTGCGCTGGACGATAGACTATCCGACGGTCAACCGGGTACTAAACAGAAGGTTGATCCTGTCAAGGCGCTGCTAAACCAGCAGACAAAGACCTTTCGTGCTCGTGGGGAACAGCGCAAGCTGCAGTTGGATATTCAAGAACGAGATCACGCCTTACAAACACGAGAGGTGCAGCTAAAAGAAGACCGAAACGCTCTACAGAAGGCACATACAGATATCGATCCTGCCTTAAAGAAGGTTCAACTTGCGGAAGCTCAACGCGAGTCAACAGTTCAGCTGCTCTTATCGCGACAGAAGTTGCTGTCGAGTGGCGTATCCCAAGCCGACATCGATCGTCTTCTTCCACTAAGCACCGAAGGTGAAATTCTGTGAGCTGCGGGCTAGCTAGTACCTAGTAACCTAAAACCTCCGTTCGAATAGGTAATCACGCAGGAAAGTTCGGCGCTCACTGCCAGCTTTCATACTGCTAGGAAAATCATCTTCTGGGCCGCCTTCCAACTCGATCCACTCCTTGGGCATATGGTCAAATATGGCCATGTTGTGTAAGATCATAGACGCATCAATAAGACGAATCATGTCCGTAAATTCCTTTTGTTTCGCAATCGAGACCGCAAACACCTCAGTAGTGGGAATCTCCCTTTCAGCATTCCTATGCAATGCTCGACGCGAATGCGGATTTTTGCCAGCGCCTTGTTTAAAACTTCTTCTTTCGTAGAAAACTGCCCTCCGCTAATTGTCTTGTAAAAGGCACCATCACATTTGACGGCTGGTACGCTGGGTCCCTAAGCATGTACTCATTGCCATCGAAATATTGATCTCGATTCAGTGCAACTCTGCTATTCCGCCACACACGGTTGTCATGGCTGGATCCTGGCCAGCCGATGTTAGCGTAGCATACCGCTTGGCATGAAGCCCAAACTACAGCGACATGAAATCATTATCAACGTCGTCATCACTGGAATCGCCACCATCCACACCGAACGCAAGCT
Organism: Phytophthora constricta; assembly: GCA_011947335.1. Lineage (NCBI taxonomy): Eukaryota > Oomycota > Peronosporomycetes > Peronosporales > Peronosporaceae > Phytophthora > Phytophthora constricta. Next base: position 13,411 of record JAAVTI010001178.1, on the reverse strand, counting down.
TATTCTCCCAGAAAATTCGAAGAGCTGAGAGCAGCTTCGCCCTTTTGCTGACTGTCGGCATAGTCAGGCTAATCAACTTGCTGCTCGGTGACTTGGCCCACCACTCTGCAGCCTTGGTGCTTCTCCACGATCTGCGCCTCGAATCGCGCAGCACCTCAACGCTTCTAGTGATACTCGCAGGTCCCCAGCGCAAGTGGGCTGGCCGTTGCACTTTGTCGTCTCGATGATGCGCGGCCTCCTGCTCCTGGTCGTCTGTGGCCTCTTGTTCATGGTCGTCTCGGTCCTCTGCGGCCTCCTGCTCGCGTTCGTCGGCGGCCTCCTGCTCCAGCTCCTGGTCGTCTGCGGCCTCCTGCTCCCGGTCGTCTGCGGCCTCCTGCTCCCGGTCGTCTGCGGCCTCCTGCTCCCAGTCGTCGGTGCCACTGGTCGTCTCGGAGCGGGCTGTCCCTCCGCGTCAGTTTGGTGTCTCCCCAGCTTCTATTGGACCCTCTACTGCAAAGGGTAGTCAGAGGTGGTGACATTTCATTGGATACAACTATCTTTTGGAACCCCTCCTGTATTTAAGTCTGACTACCACTCATGTGTGAACAGTTAGCTGCTCGCGACATAGCTGCAAAAGAATCCGTGAGAATGTACCAAGAGGTTTGTTCAAGTATATTGTTATTTGTTGTTGTATCAGCTTTGCTTCCGTCAGAACGATATGAGCCAGCGCGTCCTGCGACCACACAGACTTGATGCGGTCAACAGGCACATCAAAACAGCGGCTTTAGCTAAGGCCGCACCTTTAGGGTTCTCTGCTTGCTGGATGCAGCAGTCATGGTCTTCATCTTGGCCATCTTGGCAAGGCACAATCTTGGCAAGGCACAATTTTTGTTTGCTGGATGCTGCAGTCATGGTCTTCATCTTGGTCATCTTGTCAAGGCACAATTTGCTTGATGAGACGGTTGGGTTGAAAAGTCGTAGGAGGACACCGGTCGAAACTATGTTGTAAAGCGCAGCTATAGTGGTGCTCAGCTAGTTTAGATTATCGTCGTGAGATGGAGGAATGGTCTAATAAGAGGGGCGCAGAATGCGCGATAGTAGCAGTTATTAACAGCACGACGGGTGAGACGGCGGTGACACGCTCCTGTCACCAGTTCACTAGCGGCGGTTGTCACTGTGTACTGTCGTGTGCCCTGCCTGGGGTCGGTTAGCCGGTGTTGGGTAGAGCTCTTTCCGCTAAGAGAGAGCCCCGTATGAAGGAAAGAGAGAGCGGTGCAGTAGGTTCGCAGGCCACACTGAAACGATAGGAACGCAACACTAGAACGCTTCAATAAAACGGTCCTTGGTTAGAATCTCTGGTGTTAGTTTGGCCTGTGTCAGGCAAGGTAAAATCACGACTGAGTAAAAGATAAATGCAAGCGGCCCTCGCCGTATCCTTCGACCTTGGGCACGACTCACCGTCCTTCGTCTCCTTGGTGTTCCTTGAGCCATGCCACCCGTCCGCAGCCACGGTGCCCGCTCTGTCGTCACGGAGGTGCTCCTCGGCCGCCCCACCCGTCCTGCCTTCAGCGCACGTCGCCCCTCCTAGATCTTGACCCCGCGCTCTTGTCCACCCGGCGGTTCATCCCTCCTGGAAGCCGTCGGCAACATCTCGCGTCATCTTGGCCGGAGAGCTCCGCTACCACTTTTTCAGGGGGTATCTACGCCTGATACCCCTGAGTTGAGAACGCAACGGCCTTACGGCGTTTCTTTCCAACTTCATAACGCATGCTCTTTAGTAGTCCTAGTACATGACCACAATTTCCGGGTATAACACCGTCCCGACAGGACACGGGACATTCTCCCCGACTTAGCGTTCGCCGTCCCCGGCGAACCTCCACCTTAGTCTCGTACTCCTTTTGCAATTCCTCGTACTCCTTTTGCGAGTTCGTAACCTTCAAATGAACCTGCCGCAGCTCCGCTTGGATAGCAGCCGGAGCTCGCGCTTGATCTCTCATGGCTTGAGACTGGTTCAACGACATTCGGTCCACTTCCTTTGCCACCAATGGAACGGTCTCATCACCGTTCTCCAGTTCAGACTCTGTGTCATCGTTCAGCAAGATCACATCTTCTTCCTCGGAACGGTACAGTCGTCAAAGACTCGCACGCTCCTCCCGTTCCCGAGCGGCTGCGCTAGCCTTGAAGGTCCACCACCGACCTTGGCCACATTGAGAGGTGAGACTCCATCCAAGTGAGCCTGCGCCTTATATTCAAGCAGCACTAGCTTGACAAATCCCATCGAAGCAACGCCAACACTTATCTTCTAAATCCACGCACTCCACTCCAACCGAGGTAAATGTTCGTCAAGTTCACTAGGAGCACCACAACCAGCACACCAACCCACCCCTGAAGCACAAACTCGAGCACTTCGTACACCAGCACAGGTAGGTACAGGATCACAGAGAGTAGTAACAGCACGATCCAGCAAATGCCTTTCAATCTTTCGGCGACACGACGGTACGAGGCAACGGATGCCTCCAGCACCGCACGCGCGAACCGTACCGTTGCCTCCCAGGCACTCGGAACGGTATCAGGAAGATACAAGCACCAAAGCGCGTGCAGGAAATCCCAGGCATTGTAGGCCACGTGCCCATACGCACCGTACTCCTCACGGTCTTGGCGCAGCACAAGGATAGGCACCGAGAACACGGCATCGTACAAAGTCCACAAGTAGCCAGCCGACGAGTAGTTCCTGGCGCGTTCGCTCCGAGCCAACCAGAAATTTCCGTCAGCGTAACGGAACGCTAGTCCACCGTGACGGCACGCTATATTCAACAGATTGCACGCCAACACCCATCCAACGCTTCGCAGAGGGGTGGTGACCACCCAGGTCACGACAAAGCACGCTCCCACCGCACAGTACATGTCGAACGGATCTTGAGGCTGGTAGCCGTTCTGAAACGCCAGCACACATTCATCCAACAACTACATGCTAGTGACCCGTTCACTGTGTCGCGAGTCGTCCCGGAATGGGACGGTTAGACTATGTTTAGAAATGTGTGCCTTGAAGAACGGTAACGGTAACCAAGATAGATAATGCAAAAACAAAACTAACTGGTTATGGTTTCCGGGGTAAATTCACGACTGACCTGACTGACCTTACGAATTCCGCAGCGCACGCTCGTCCCTAGCAGACCTCCTCGCACGCCCTTCATCCAAACTTCTACAGACCTGTGCAGACCGCTCCGACACCCCTCCTTCAATTCACCGTTCTTGACCTCCGCATGGTTTGGGCCGATGCCCATGTCCTCCATCCTTGCTCGTTGCTACTGGACCGCTGCGTACCCGAACCAAAAGTGACACTCAAAATCCTCCGCGATCGCCCGATGTCACGAAGTCCGGCCACGCACGCTTCATACTAAAATCAATAGAGTTTGAAGGTCCAATGACCTCGTCGCGTTACGACTGGTCGCTTGGACCGCTCCTTCACAACATGTCCCAGAGTTCAGCCGACGGTTCCATGGAGTAACGGTTGCCTCCGTTGTCACCGTTCCCCAGACGGTGACCACCGTTACCACTCGGGACATCCTCCCCGACGGAAACTCGACGTCCTCGTCGAGCTGTCCCTTTACAACTTTCTTCCATCCTCTTGCGCAGGGCACGACGTTCTGCTTGTAGCCCAACTATCGCCCTCACAGGAATTCTCGCTGTGTCACCTCCTTTATCCATACGCCAAAACGCTTTACTAAGCCTCTCGGCTTGCTCTTGTTCCTCTAATCCTTGACACCAAGCCGCATAACCGTCGCTGGCCATTCTTAGCGGTGTCCGTCCATCCGCCGACGATAACCGTATCTTCATTTCCAACCGTCCTCCTTTCCGTGAACTTGACTGCGGGAGGTCCGACTCTTCCAAAGGGCCGTCATTTTTACACCGTTCCATGCCGACCGGTGTCTCATCCATGTAGGGCCTCGTCCACTTGCCCATGTACTTCTTCATGCGGTTCACGTTGACCGTCACGAACTTGTCCGGGTGCGTCGGTATGTCAATGCGGTAAGCGTTATCTCCGACCTTTGCGAGGACGTGATAAGGACCATGCCACGAGAAGGCGAGTTTCTTCGTCCTGTTCTCTACTCTCCGTGCTCTGAAGAACTGGTAGACCCACACCGGGTCTCCGATCTCATACGTCACGGGTACTTGACCGTCCAACCGTACCGCATGACAGTCTTGTGCCTTCACAAGCTGACACTCGACCAGGTGACGCGAATCTCGCAGCGAACGGTACAGTTCTCTTCTGTAGACAGCTACTTCGTTCGATTTCCACTTATCTCCTAGGTTCAGGAAGGCCACGTCCAGAGGCAACACCGGGTCTCTTCCGTACAGCGAAAATAACGGTGAGTCTCGCAAGGCCTCGTGGTAAGCGGTTCTGTAGGCAAATAACACTCTTGGCAAATAAACGTCCCAGTCATTCTGCGCCTCAGCCACGTGCATCCGTAGCATACGAATTAGCGTGCCATTAAACCGTTCAACTAGCCCCTGTGTCTGCGGATGATAAGCAGAGCCGAACAGTTTCTTAATCCCCAAGGTTTGGTAGAAAGACTTAGCAATTTCGGACGTGAAATTCGAACCGTTATCGCTTAACAACCGTTAAGGCACACCATGCCGCGAGACCACACCGTTCACCATGACGTCAACGAAAGTGGCCGAGTCGATCCGAGCGACCGCAAATGCCTCGGCCCACCGGGTAAAGTAGTCCACAAACACAAGTATGTGCTTGTTGCCACTGTCCGTCTCCGGCAGGGGACCAATAGCATCGACTACCAGCAACGAGAACGGTCCGGTTAAGTCGGCGACGGGCATCCGTTGCATCCGTCCCGCACTCCACGGACGAGAGCCCTTCCCACTGCCACATTTGTCACAGTCGCGCAGATATTCGGCGACGTCCTTCCCCAGCCAGACCAGTAGGCATGACGACTTACCTTATCCAGAGTCTTAGTCAAACCCAGATGGGAAGACAACAAGTCCGAGTGACAGTAGTGTAGAACGGTCTCGATGTACCACCGGAACCGTGAGCGACCGAGCCGGACCAACCTGCGCGGGCAGATTGACTCGTTTCATGAGCAGACCGTTCTTAACGACGAACTTGGGTGCCATTTTCACCACTTGCGACCGTAAAATAGGATCTAGCGGTAGCGCTCCATCCGTTACAAAACCAAGTAACGCCACAATCCAAGAGACCTTCAACTGTTCTGACTTGAACTTTTAGAAGTCTAGTCCAAAGACGTTTACCGGAGAGACAGGTGTTTCCGAGTTGGACGTAGCACCTTCCTCGTTGTCTATGTCGGCGTCAACTTCAACTTCATCTTCAATTTCACCATCACCATCACGACCGTCCGAACCGTTATCTCTCAAGTCTGGCTCCACAACTGAGTCGAAACCTTCTTCTTGACCGTTATTTTGTATCTCATTAACCGTTACACCGTCCTCATCCTCAAGTGAACGGTCAGGATTCAACAGTTCCGCCATTGACAGGGCGTTCACTTTCTCTGAAGGCAGTCTAGATAGACCGTCAACGTGCCGCATTGCTGTTCCATCCTTGTTGTGCACTTTGAACTGTAGACTTGACAACTCCATGGCCCACCGTGCCAGCTTAGCGTTACCGGTACGGTTACCTGGACTGAAAATCCACGTCAACGCTTGATGATCCGTAAAAATGTCAAATTCACGCTTGTCCAAGTAACATCGGAACTTGCGCGTAGCCCACACTACGCCCGCATTCAATCTCCGAGATTCCATCTTGGTTGTTGATCCAGTTCTTCTGCGACCCAGTCAGCAGCTTACTCGCGTAGGCCACGACACGGTCACGACCGTTACTCTCCTGCATTAAGCAAGCTCCAACTGCGTACCGAGATGAGCCCACATACAACTTAAACCGTGTCTTCCGATTCGGGTAGATGAGAATAGGAGGCTTCACAAGAGCTCGCTTGAGCTGTCGAAAGGCCATTTCAGAGTCCTCATTCCACACGAATGGAGCATCCTTGACCTTTAACCGTTCCAGCGGAGCGGAGATCAGAGCATACCCCGGAATGTACCGTCTAAAGTAGCTAGACAATCCGAGAAAAGAACGGATGTCGTGCACATCCCGCGGCCGCGGTACATTCACGACTGCCTTCACCTTCTCAGGGTTGGGCAGGATCCCGCCAGGGGTCACAATATGCCCCAAGAAAGCCACTTGGTTCCGTCCCCAATGACATTTCTTCATCTTGAGCTTGAATCCAGCCTGCGGAAACCGTGTCAGCACCTGTCGAACCCGCACCAAGTGCGTCGGAAAGTCCTCACTGAAAATTACACAGTCATCCAGATAAACCAGACATATTCGCCACTTCAGATCCACCAGAACGGTTTCCATCAACCGTTCAAAAGCCGGCACAGCGTTACAGAGGCCAAAAGGCATGACTAGCCACTCATACAGCCCAAATTTGCTTGTGAAAGCTGTCTTGGCGATGCTGACCTTGTGCATCGGTACGTTCTAATACCCCGAAGCGATATCAATCGTCGAGAACAGTTGTGCACCGTTTAGAACATCCAGGATGTCGTCGATCAGAGGCATCGGGTAACAGTCTTTAACCGTTACAGCGTTCAACTTCCGGTAATCGATACAGAAGCGAATCCCGCCGTCCGGCTTCCTTATCATCAGAACAGGACTAGCCCAGGGACTGTTCGACGGGCGAATCCATCCCAAGTCCAAATACTGACCGATTTCACCCTCCATTACCTCGCCTTCAGCAAACGACACGCGGTACGGTCGCTGCTTAATCGGAGAACTGTTACCAGTGTCTATTTCGAACTCTAGCAGGTCCGTTCGACCCGGTTTCTTCGATGAATCCACAAACTTACTTTGGAAATCGTACAGCACATTTTGAAACAGTGCTCTCTGTTCAGATGACAGCTTTGACTGTCAGAAATCAGTGCTCATACCACCTTCTTTGTCAGGTGGGACATCAGGCTTCGAAGCCTTAACCGTTTCACCGTCGCCTTCCTCCGGAGTATTCGTCCGAGCAACGGACGACACCGTTCCGACCGTGTAATTCGCGGCCGGAACAGTTCGCACATGCAAATCTTCGTTAGCTTCTTTGTCCGAAGACCGTTCAAATTCGAAGGCCGAGTCAGGGATCACCGAAGCAGAGGCGATAACGGTTCCCTTCCTGATCCAGTATTCATCCGTAACGTCATCGTCCGTTCTGCCACGTCAATCACAACTCCAAACGCGCTTAGAGCGTCAACGCCGCGGATGGCATCGATGTGCAGCTTGTCGGCGACGAGCACGCTCATCGTCACTTCAAGTGAGCCGAGACGGATCGGAAGACGGATCCAACCGTGAATCCGTAGCTTGTGTCCAGATGAGCTCCGAACCAAACCTTCGTTAGGTTTCAGCGGCTCAACTGACCGTCCCAACCGTTTCAGGACCAACCGATCCACCAAGCTCAGTGTAGCCCCTGTGTCAGCAATCATTTGAGACGGTAGACAGTCAATGTAACCACCAGACAATGCCTCAAAATTCCCAACAGCACAGACCACACGGCGTCCGCTCTTCACAATTACAGGAACATCGCATTCTTCGTCATCATCATTTCCAATACCAAAACCGTTAGGTAGGTTAACCGTTACGACTTCGACTAGACCGTTACGACGGTCTCGATCAGGAATTGGACGTTCGGGACGTACGATCTCGACGTAGTTCGGGGCGCTCTCATAGCACTCGGGTCGGGAGTCCCTGTCATCTACGGCTTCGGCTGAATCCTTGTACAACGACGTGACGTCGAAGCACAGAGGCAATGCGGCTCGACGATGTCGGCGACTCCTAGCGCTCGTCATTTGCAACCGTTCCAGCCGATTAAGAGTGTTCTCCATATACGAGCAGCATTGTCCGCTACACGCTCAAGATGAAGAATAGCGAGACGCCTCTCCAGTTCTTATATCGCCTAAATTCGGCAGCGACTAAGGCCAAAGTCAAGTTTCAGAGACCTGCTGTGGATCGAGAACGTCACATCCAGAGATTTATCAAGAAACTCAAGGACGCTAACCTGCAGGTGGCTCTAGAAGGAAAATCTTACGCAAGTATCAAGGAATTGGAGCGAGCCCTCAAGCGCAACGAAGCAGTGCATCGCGCAGACGGCTATGACACTCCACCAACTAGGACCAGAGATCCCAGGGCAGATAATCTCACCCATGGCAAGTTCCGGTCCAGGCCCAGGGGCGGAGACCGAGCCTATGTCGCTCGGGATGAAGATGACGAGGATGGCTCAGAAAAGGACGATCTTACCCAAGGAATCGAAGACAAGCGATCGGAATCTGCGAGAGAGATGGCGCTCTTGGATAAGAACAATCCTGGCCCAAGCAGCTCGACTCAAGTCCAAGAAGTCCGGATTTCAGAACCTTCTGGACCAGAACTCCCAGATCAAGTGAATCGCGCCCTAGAGACTTTGGGGTGGAGACCGAATCCAGGAATTCCTGCGTTCGAAGAATCGCGTCGTAACCAGTTTTGCGAGAAATGCCGACGCTTCGGACATTCGGAGGAGACATGTTGGTCTGAGATCATCTGTGATCGTTGTCACGACCAAGGCCACCCGACATCAAGATGCAAGGCGTCTCCGTGCGGGAGGTGTGGGTCGTTTCATCGACCAGGATTGTGCAAAGATTGGAAGCTGCTTCAACATCTCAGAGACCTGGCCGCTCAAGGCGTTCTGAAAGAATTACCGACGCATATCCAGAACCGGCTTGCGTCCAACACCAAGACGGGGATGTCGTTAAACGACTAGGCTCGCTGAACAGGGGGTTCAGTACGTGCCGGGCCTAATGCCCCAGTGTGTCTTGAATATGTTGGATTAAGAATTACCAACCAGCAGAGTAAAACCAAATGTATGACCGCTTTGATTCAAGAACCTGAGTTTCCTGAAAATCTAGACCAAGAACCTGTGGAATTTCAATTATTACCAGGTGAAAGTTTGGGATGGTGGGAAGATCACGAGATTGAGAGAAAGCGGAACATTGCTATGGTACACGGTGCTGTAAACAATTGCCGAACATTGCTCCTGTTAGACACCGGAGCGTCGACCAGTATCTTGAACTTGGATTTTGCACGTAAACTCAAGATCAAGATGTGGGAAACTAAGCCGCTCGAGGTGAATGGTTTAGGAGATGTTCCAGCATACCTCACGATGAGGGCCAGGAATAAAATTACTCTTGGACCAAGGGTGGTGTATGTGTTGAACATTTATGTCGGCAATATTGGTGAAGGATTGGATTGTTTGTTGGAAATGAACTTCATGGTACCTGCGGGAGTGAGGATATCCCCGAGAGAAGGTCTGGTTCAACTACCGAATGAGGAAACTATACTGCTTGCAGATGGCCCAAGGTCTGAACGTCCTAGACTAGACATGGCAGTCACGTCCAGGAATACTTTATACCTTGAACCAGGAGAACACGCTATCGTTCCAGTCTATTACGGGCAGGCGGACCCATACCAAAATGTGTTGTGGGTGGCGTGCGAAACGTCTGAGCGATGGGTGACTCAAGTTGTTTATGGAGCAAAACACTGGCCTACTGCCATCAAGGTGGTGAATGTCTCGGATCAGAAACTCTGGATTGACACGAGGACTCCAGTTGCCAGGATTGTTTCGTATGGACATCCTCCGACCGGGAGATATACTCGCCCTGGAACACCGAGGTATTGCTCATGGAAACAAATGATATACGACAGTACAGTGTCGGCCCAGACTAGGATGCGCCAGAGAAGAGCAGAACAAGCTGCCCAAGGACCAGAACTTCCAGCCACGGAGAGACCTAGTTATCCCTGGCCTACTAAGATTCTGATGAAGTCTAAGACTGGAACTGAAGAAGTGAAAGTGTTACGGTCTTCGAAAGTGTCTGGATCAAGGCATGTTCTGGTTCTTGAACCTAGAAAAGTAGAGGTTCAGGTCAAAGACGTATCAACTGACACCCAAGATCTGGATCAGTTCTTGAAGAGTCTAGACCAAGAAGACACGCGCGAAGATGTATCCGCAGTGAGCATTGATGATTTTCCAGTTGAGACTCCGACGGAAACGTAGGTAGTCCAGGAACCTGATCCTGATCCAGAACCAAAGGACCCTTCAGAAAACCAGAAGATGTGACCCATGGTCCTGGAGATGCTGATCTAGGGAAGACGCGGTCTGAACGACGACATCGCCCAGGTCTAGTGGAAGTTTCTCGACAAAGGGCACGAAAGATGGACCGACTTCGTGAAGCTGAGATGCGGAGACTTGAAGACTCGTATGCTATCTGTTTGAGAGTGGACGTCGGTGACTTGAGTCAAGAACCTGGAGTTTACCCCCATGAAGGAAGTGATTTGCTGTCCAGACTTCGAGACCAGTTGGCAGTCTTACCCACGCTCAAAGATCTTAGTCCAGCATGTGATATTGAAAAGGCTAATGTCGGAGAACCTGGACTAACAACCCCAAAGATGGACCAGAAAATCCGGGATATCCTGCAGGAAACATCGGTCGATATTCCTGGGTGATGGTAATGCTGTCCCTGCTCCAGCTCGTGGCGTAGTGTGTGATCTGGATGTAGGTGATGCGAAGCCAGTGTTCCAGCGCTGTCGGCAAGTGGCTCCACATCTCTTGACCAAGGTTTATGATTTGATCAAGAAACTTCTGGCGACGAAGCTTATTGAATTTTCTGATTCAGACTGGGCATCTCCGATCGTGATAGTGATGAAGAAGAATGGAATCGATATCAGGATGTGTATTGACTACAGAGTAGTGAATCAGTTTATCAAGTTATCTTACTACCCTTTGCCCCTGATCGACGAGCTACTGATTGGTTTCGAGGCTGCGATGTGGTTCATGAGTCTGGATATGGCTTCAGGATTCTGGGCGATTCCCATGACACTAAGGGCCAAGCTAATTTCAGCTTTCATTTGTCCCTTTGGCCACTTTCAGTGGGTGCGTATGCCTTTCGGGTTGAAGAATGCCCCACTGATTTATAAGCTGATGCTGAATAAGTGTTTGTGGGGATTTGTACGCTTACCCGCTGAAGAAGAGGCCAAGGTAGATCAAGATGTCCTGGAATATTTGGGGCTGACTAATCTGAACCAGACAACTCAGGAGCAGAAACTCCTGGATTAAAGTCCGCAAAGTCTGGATCTAGTGCGTCCCAAGTACCGGCTCTGACTGATGAGATGACTGTCTTCCACCGAGGAATTCCTGCCCCTTGACCATGGGTCCAGTTCTTGGACGAAGTTCATATATTGATGACATCGCGCATGGAACCAAGACCTGGGATCAGCTATGTCTGGACCTGGATGCTCTACTTTATCGACTGCGTTACTGGGGTATTTCTGTGAGTTTGCCCACGAGTGAATTTGGAAAACGATCAATCCCGTATCTGTCGCATGAAATCAGTGCTGAAGGTCTAAAGGCTGAACCAAAGATCGCCAAAAGTGTTCACGACCTGCCGTTTCCGTCAAACCTGAAAGGAGTTCAATCTTTCTTAGGGAGTCTGAATTATTACAGTAAGTTTATTGAGGATATGCCAGTTATTGCAGCTGTACTCTATGAGCTGACTGATGATCAGATCAAGGAAGGACGAGACCTGGTCCAGGCCAAGGAAGCCTTCGAGATTCTAAAGACCAAGATTGTGTCGACTCCGCTGTTACGTCACCCGACTCGAGATAAACCATTTGTCGTGATTCTACATGCCAATCCGTGGGTTGCTTGTGCAGTCTTGGGCCAGGAACATGATGGTCTGATCCAGCCAGTCTGATTCACAGGGAGAGTCTTACACGATGCAGAACTGAGGTATCATATCGCTGAGAAAGAGATCTTAGCTCTCATGAGAGTGCTCTATGCGTTCAAGACCATGATCGCTGGATGTCATCTTGTGGTGTATACTGATACTCAGTTCTGAACTGGATATTCAAGTCTAAGTCTTTGGAGGGTCGATGTCTTCAGTGGGCTGCAATGTTGTCGCCTTGGTCCTTAGAAATTAGAATGGTTGAGAAAGATGAAGACGGACTTGCGGCAATCTTGGGTGCGAGTATCACCCCTAGAGAAAAGCTGGATCAGGTTGCTGAAAATCTGGTCCCAGCCAAGGGGCGGATTAGGCCAGTGCCTCCAATCAGCCTTGAGATGCTTGGATCGGACTTTGAAGGCCACGTCCTGAGTTTTGATGGGGCAGCCAAGTCTTCGACACGACAAGGCAGTTGTGGGTGCGTATTGTGGAAAGTCCCAGACTGGGAAGTTCTGGATGCGCGTGGTTATATCCTGGAAGACGTGACTGTAAATGATACTGAGTACCATGGCTTACTAAAGGGTCTCAATATGGCGTTGGAAAGAGGCATTTTTGACCTGATTGCAGTTGGAGACTCGCGAATCGTGATCCAGCAGGCACAGGGTTTGATTAATTGTAACCAACCCAACCTGCAGCGAAAGCTGAGCGAGTTTCACTCAATAAAGCCAATGTTTAAATCGCTCAAATTAGTTCACGTCAAGAGGGATTTTAATCAGGCTGCAGATTACATCACATCTAAAACCTTGATCTTAGGCGAGTCGTGGAAAATGTCTGATCCTGAAGAGATTGCTCACTTGAGAAATGTGTCCAAGATTCCAGAAAAACTAGTCAAACCAGAGGAAGAATCTGAGTCTAGACCCGAAGAAAAGGAGAAAACTCTAGATCAGAGACGTGAAGTGCTGGACCAGAATCTGCACCTCTTACTGAAAGTGCCAGAATCATGGCAGTCTTGACAAGAAGTCAGACACCGGATGGCGATGAAGACAGAGCCCCAATGGGACCCTTGCAATTTCAAGCGGAAAGGTGGCGCCGAATCAAGGCGAATCAGGATGGAGATCCCTGGATCAAGGATTTGAAGGAGTTCTTAGAAGCCAAGGTTGAGAATTTCTCCCGTGCCCAAGTCCGAAAACTTCGCGAGGTGTCTGAGCAATTTGTCCTGGATTCAAGAGGCGACCTGCATTTTCTAAGTCATGCAACCAGGCATCGGCCCAGAGATATGGAGGGGGAACTTAGGTTGGTACCCTCAAGTTTGCGAGAGGATATTCTGCACTACGCACACGAAGATTATCAAGGTGGACATCAAGGAATAACTCGGAGCTATGAACGGTTACGACGTGAATTTTACTGGACCGGGATGTACGCTGATGTAGAACACTTTGTGAAAGAATGTGTGGACTGTGCTACAGCCAAAGGCAGACCTCTAATCCAGGACCTTCGCCTGGAAACATTGAACCAAGATATCCGTTTGAGGTCGTGTCTATGGATTTTGTGACTCACATGCCTAAGTCTGATCGAGGGAATACATTTCTGCTCCTGTTCCAGGACGCATTTTCTGGATATGTGATGTGTAAACCAATGAGCTCTACTACGGCTCAAGAAGTTGCTGAAGCATACGAAGAACGTG
>JAAVTI010001177.1:0-20467 GCA_011947335.1 Phytophthora constricta | reverse complement strand
TCTTCAATTTCACCATCACCATCACGACCGTCCGAACCGTTATCTCTCAAGTCTGGCTCCACAACTGAGTCGAAACCTTCTTCTTGACCGTTATTTTGTATCTCATTAACCGTTACACCGTCCTCATCCTCAAGTGAACGGTCAGGATTCAACAGTTCCGCCATTGACAGGGCGTTCACTTTCTCTGAAGGCAGTCTAGATAGACCGTCAACGTGCCGCATTGCTGTTCCATCCTTGTTGTGCACTTTGAACTGTAGACTTGACAACTCCATGGCCCACCGTGCCAGCTTAGCGTTACCGGTACGGTTACCTGGACTGAAAATCCACGTCAACGCTTGATGATCCGTAAAAATGTCAAATTCACGCTTGTCCAAGTAACATCGGAACTTGCGCGTAGCCCACACTACGCCCGCATTCAATCTCCGAGATTCCATCTTGGTTGTTGATCCAGTTCTTCTGCGACCCAGTCAGCAGCTTACTCGCGTAGGCCACGACACGGTCACGACCGTTACTCTCCTGCATTAAGCAAGCTCCAACTGCGTACCGAGATGAGCCCACATACAACTTAAACCGTGTCTTCCGATTCGGGTAGATGAGAATAGGAGGCTTCACAAGAGCTCGCTTGAGCTGTCGAAAGGCCATTTCAGAGTCCTCATTCCACACGAATGGAGCATCCTTGACCTTTAACCGTTCCAGCGGAGCGGAGATCAGAGCATACCCCGGAATGTACCGTCTAAAGTAGCTAGACAATCCGAGAAAGAACGGATGTCGTGCACATCCCGCGGCCGCGGTACATTCACGACTGCCTTCACCTTCTCAGGGTTGGGCAGGATCCCGCCAGGGGTCACAATATGCCCCAAGAAAGCCACTTGGTTCCGTCCCCAATGACATTTCTTCATCTTGAGCTTGAATCCAGCCTGCGGAAACCGTGTCAGCACCTGTCGAACCCGCACCAAGTGCGTCGGAAAGTCCTCACTGAAAATTACACAGTCATCCAGATAAACCAGACATATTCGCCACTTCAGATCCACCAGAACGGTTTCCATCAACCGTTCAAAAGCCGGCACAGCGTTACAGAGGCCAAAAGGCATGACTAGCCACTCATACAGCCCAAATTTGCTTGTGAAAGCTGTCTTGGCGATGCTGACCTTGTGCATCGGTACGTTCTAATACCCCGAAGCGATATCAATCGTCGAGAACAGTTGTGCACCGTTTAGAACATCCAGGATGTCGTCGATCAGAGGCATCGGGTAACAGTCTTTAACCGGTACAGCGTTCAACTTCCGGTAATCGATACAGAAGCGAATCCCGCCGTCCGGCTTCCTTATCATCAGAACAGGACTAGCCCAGGGACTGTTCGACGGGCGAATCCATCCCAAGTCCAAATACTGACCGATTTCACCCTCCATTACCTCGCCTTCAGCAAACGACACGCGGTACGGTCGCTGCTTAATCGGAGAACTGTTACCAGTGTCTATTTCGAACTCTAGCAGGTCCGTTCGACCCGGTTTCTTCGATGAATCCACAAACTTACTTTGGAAATCGTACAGCACATTTTGAAACAGTGCTCTCTGTTCAGATGACAGCTTTGACTGTCAGAAATCAGTGCTCATACCACCTTCTTTGTCAGGTGGGACATCAGGCTTCGAAGTCTTAACCGTTTCACCGTCGCCTTCCTCCGGAGTATTCGTCCGAGCAACGGACGACACCGTTCCGACCGTGTAATTCGCGGCCGGAACAGTTCGCACATGCAAATCTTCGTTAGCTTCTTTGTCCGAAGACCGTTCAAATTCGAAGGCCGAGTCAGGGATCACCGAAGCAGAGGCGATAACGGTTCCCTTCCTGATCCAGTATTCATCCGTAACGTCATCGTCCGTTCTGCCACGTCAATCACAACTCCAAACGCGCTTAGAGCGTCAACGCCGCGGATGGCATCGATGTGCAGCTTGTCGGCGACGAGCACGCTCATCGTCACTTCAAGTGAGCCGAGACGGATCGGAAGACGGATCCAACCGTGAATCCGTAGCTTGTGTCCAGATGAGCTCCGAACCAAACCTTCGTTAGGTTTCAGCGGCTCAACTGACCGTCCCAACCGTTTCAGGACCAACCGATCCACCAAGCTCAGTGTAGCCCCTGTGTCAGCAATCATTTGAGACGGTAGACAGTCAATGTAACCACCAGACAATGCCTCAAAATTCCCAACAGCACAGACCACACGGCGTCCGCTCTTCACAATTACAGGAACATCGCATTCTTCGTCATCATCATTTCCAATACCAAAACCGTTAGGTAGGTTAACCGTTACGACTTCGACTAGACCGTTACGACGGTCTCGATCAGGAATTGGACGTTCGGGACGTACGATCTCGACGTAGTTCGGGGCGCTCTCATAGCACTCGGGTCGGGAGTCCCTGTCATCTACGGCTTCGGCTGAATCCTTGTACAACGACGTGACGTCGAAGCACAGAGGCAATGCGGCTCGACGATGTCGGCGACTCCTAGCGCTCGTCATTTGCAACCGTTCCAGCCGATTAAGAGTGTTCTCCATATACGAGCAGCATTGTCCGCTACACGCTCAAGATGAAGAATAGCGAGACGCCTCTCCAGTTCTTATATCGCCTAAATTCGGCAGCGACTAAGGCCAAAGTCAAGTTTCAGAGACCTGCTGTGGATCGAGAACGTCACATCCAGAGATTTATCAAGAAACTCAAGGACGCTAACCTGCAGGTGGCTCTAGAAGGAAAATCTTACGCAAGTATCAAGGAATTGGAGCGAGCCCTCAAGCGCAACGAAGCAGTGCATCGCGCAGACGGCTATGACACTCCACCAACTAGGACCAGAGACCCCAGGGCAGATAATCTCACCCATGGCAAGTTCCGGTCCAGGCCCAGGGGCGGAGACCGAGCCTATGTCGCTCGGGATGAAGATGACGAGGATGGCTCAGAAAAGGACGATCTTACCCAAGGAATCGAAGACAAGCGATCGGAATCTGCGAGAGAGATGGCGCTCTTGGATAAGAACAATCCTGGCCCAAGCAGCTCGACTCAAGTCCAAGAAGTCCGGATTTCAGAACCTTCTGGACCAGAACTCCCAGATCAAGTGAATCGCGCCCTAGAGACTTTGGGGTGGAGACCGAATCCAGGAATTCCTGCGTTCGAAGAATCGCGTCGTAACCAGTTTTGCGAGAAATGCCGACGCTTCGGACATTCGGAGGAGACATGTTGGTCTGAGATCATCTGTGATCGTTGTCACGACCAAGGCCACCCGACATCAAGATGCAAGGCGTCTCCGTGCGGGAGGTGTGGGTCGTTTCATCGACCAGGATTGTGCAAAGATTGGAAGCTGCTTCAACATCTCAGAGACCTGGCCGCTCAAGGCGTTCTGAAAGAATTACCGACGCATATCCAGAACCGGCTTGCGTCCAACACCAAGACGGGGATGTCGTTAAACGACTAGGCTCGCTGAACAGGGGGTTCAGTACGTGCCGGGCCTAATGCCCCAGTGTGTCTTGAATATGTTGGATTAAGAATTACCAACCAGCAGAGTAAAACCAAATGTATGACCGCTTTGATTCAAGAACCTGAGTTTCCTGAAAATCTAGACCAAGAACCTGTGGAATTTCAATTATTACCAGGTGAAAGGTTGGGATGGTGGGAAGATCACGAGATTGAGAGAAAGCGGAACATTGCTATGGTACACGGTGCTGTAAACAATTGCCGAACATTGCTCCTGTTAGACACCGGAGCGTCGACCAGTATCTTGAACTTGGATTTTGCACGTAAACTCAAGATCAAGATGTGGGAAACTAAGCCGCTCGAGGTGAATGGTTTAGGAGATGTTCCAGCATACCTCACGATGAGGGCCAGGAATAAAATTACTCTTGGACCAAGGGTGGTGTATGTGTTGAACATTTATGTCGGCAATATTGGTGAAGGATTGGATTGTTTGTTGGAAATGAACTTCATGGTACCTGCGGGAGTGAGGATATCCCCGAGAGAAGGTCTGGTTCAACTACCGAATGAGGAAACTATACTGCTTGCAGATGCCCCAAGGTCTGAACGTCCTAGACTAGACATGGCAGTCACGTCCAGGAATACTTTATACCTTGAACCAGGAGAACACGCTATCGTTCCAGTCTATTACGGGCAGGCGGACCCATACCAAAATGTGTTGTGGGTGGCGCGCGAAACGTCTGAGCGATGGGTGACTCAAGTTGTTTATGGAGCAAAACACTGGCCTACTGCCATCAAGGTGGTGAATGTCTCGGATCAGAAACTCTGGATTGACACGAGGCCTCCAGTTGCCAGGATTGTTTCGTATGGACATCCTCCGACCGGGAGATATACTCGCCCTGGAACACCGAGGTATTGCTCATGGAAACAAATGATATACGACAGTACAGTGTCGGCCCAGACTAGGATGCGCCAGAGAAGAGCAGAACAAGCTGCCCAAGGACCAGAACTTCCAGCCACGGAGAGACCTAGTTATCCCTGGCCTACTAAGATTCTGATGAAGTATAAGACTGGAACTGAAGAAGTGAAAGTGTTACGGTCTTCGAAAGTGTCTGGATCAAGGCATGTTCTGATTCTTGAACCTAGAAAAGTAGAGGTTCAGGTCAAAGACGTATCAACTGACACCCAAGATCTGGATCAGTTCTTGAAGAGTCTAGACCAAGAAGACACGCGCGAAGATGTATCCGCAGTGAGCATTGATGATTTTCCAGTTGAGACTCCGACGGAAACGTAGGTAGTCCAGGAACCTGATCCTGATCCAGAACCAAAGGACCCTTCAGAAAACCAGAAGATGTGACCCATGGTCCTGGAGATGCTGATCTAGGGAAGACGCGGTCTGAACGACGACATCGCCCAGGTCTAGTGGAAGTTTCTCGACAAAGGGCACGAAAGATGGACCGACTTCGTGAAGCTGAGATGCGGAGACTTGAAGACTCGTATGCTATCTGTTTGAGAGTGGACGTCGGTGACTTGAGTCAAGAACCTGGAGTTTACCCCCATGAAGGAAGTGATTTGCTGTCCAGACTTCGAGACCAGTTGGCAGTCTTACCCACGCTCAAAGATCTTAGTCCAGCATGTGATATTGAAAAGGCTAATGTCGGAGAACCTGGACTAACAACCCCAAAGATGGACCAGAAAATCCGGGATATCCTGAAGAAACATCGGTCGATATTCCTGGGTGATGGTAATGCTGTCCCTGCTCCAGCTCGTGGCGTAGTGTGTGATCTGGATGTAGGTGATGCGAAGCCAGTGTTCCAGCGCTGTCGGCAAGTGGCTCCACATCTCTTGACCAAGGTTTATGATTTGATCAAGAAACTTCTGGCGACGAAGCTTATTGAATTTTCTGATTCAGACTGGGCATCTCCGATCGTGATAGTGATGAAGAAGAATGGAATCGATATCAGGATGTGTATTGACTACAGAGTAGTGAATCAGTTTATCAAGTTATCTTACTACCCTTTGCCCCTGATCGACGAGCTACTGATTGGTTTCGAGGCTGCGATGTGGTTCATGAGTCTGGATATGGCTTCAGGATTCTGGGCGATTCCCATGACACTAAGGGCCAAGCTAATTTCAGCTTTCATTTGTCCCTTTGGCCACTTTCAGTGGGTGCGTATGCCTTTCGGGTTGAAGAATGCCCCACTGATTTATAAGCTGATGCTGAATAAGTGTTTGTGGGGATTTGTACGCTTACCCGCTGAAGAAGAGGCCAAGGTAGATCAAGATGTCCTGGAATATTTGGGGCTGACTAATCCTGAACCAGACAACTCAGGAGCAGAAACTCCTGGATTAAAGTCCGCAAAGTCTGGATCTAGTGCGTCCCAAGTACCGGCTCTGACTGATGAGATGACTGTCTTCCACCGAGGAATTCCTGCCCCCTTGACCATGGGTCCAGTTCTTGGACGAAGTTCATATATTGATGACATCGCGCATGGAACCAAGACCTGGGATCAGCTATGTCTGGACCTGGATGCTCTACTTTATCGACTGCGTTACTGGGGTATTTCTGTGAGTTTGCCCACGAGTGAATTTGGAAAACGATCAATCCCGTATCTGTCGCATGAAATCAGTGCTGAAGGTCTAAAGGCTGAACCAAAGATCGCCAAAAGTGTTCACGACCTGCCGTTTCCGTCAAACCTGAAAGGAGTTCAATCTTTCTTAGGGAGTCTGAATTATTACAGTAAGTTTATTGAGGATATGCCAGTTATTGCAGCTGTACTCTATGAGCTGACTGATGATCAGATCAAGGAAGGACGAGACCTGGTCCAGGCCAAGGAAGC
Source organism: Phytophthora constricta (assembly GCA_011947335.1). Classification (NCBI taxonomy): domain Eukaryota; phylum Oomycota; class Peronosporomycetes; order Peronosporales; family Peronosporaceae; genus Phytophthora; species Phytophthora constricta. The sequence continues at coordinate 14,175 of JAAVTI010001177.1, read as the reverse complement.
CTTCGAGATTCTAAAGACCAAGATTGTGTCGACTCCGCTGTTACGTCACCCGACTCGAGATAAACCATTTGTCGTGATTCTACATGCCAATCCGTGGGTTGCTTGTGCAGTCTTGGGCCAGGAACATGATGGTCTGATCCAGCCAGTCTGATTCACAGGGAGAGTCTTACACGATGCAGAACTGAGGTATCATATCGCTGAGAAAGAGATCTTAGCTCTCATGAGAGTGCTCTATGCGTTCAAGACCATGATCGCTGGATGTCATCTTGTGGTGTATACTCGATACTCAGTTCTGAACTGGATATTCAAGTCTAAGTCTTTGGAGGGTCGATGTCTTCAGTGGGCTGCAATGTTGTCGCCTTGGTCCTTAGAAATTAGAATGGTTGAGAAAGATGAAGACGGACTTGCGGCAATCTTGGGTGCGAGTATCACCCCTAGAGAAAAGCTGGATCAGGTTGCTGAAAATCTGGTCCCAGCCAAGGGGCGGATTAGGCCAGTGCCTCCAATCAGCCTTGAGATGCTTGGATCGGACTTTGAAGGCCACGTCCTGAGTTTTGATGGGGCAGCCAAGTCTTCGACACGACAAGGCAGTTGTGGGTGCGTATTGTGGAAAGTCCCAGACTGGGAAGTTCTGGATGCGCGTGGTTATATCCTGGAAGACGTGACTGTAAATGATACTGAGTACCATGGCTTACTAAAGGGTCTCAATATGGCGTTGGAAAGAGGCATTTTTGACCTGATTGCAGTTGGAGACTCGCGAATCGTGATCCAGCAGGCACAGGGTTTGATTAATTGTAACCAACCCAACCTGCAGCGAAAGCTGAGCGAGTTTCACTCAATAAAGCCAATGTTTAAATCGCTCAAATTAGTTCACGTCAAGAGGGATTTTAATCAGGCTGCAGATTACATCACATCTAAAACCTTGATCTTAGGCGAGTCGTGGAAAATGTCTGATCCTGAAGAGATTGCTCACTTGAGAAATGTGTCCAAGATTCCAGAAAAACTAGTCAAACCAGAGGAAGAATCTGAGTCTAGACCCGAAGAAAAGGAGAAAACTCTAGATCAGAGACGTGAAGTGCTGGACCAGAATCTGCACCTCTTACTGAAAGTGCCAGAATCATGGCAGTCTTGACAAGAAGTCAGACACCGGATGGCGATGAAGACAGAGCCCCAATGGGACCCTTGCAATTTCAAGCGGAAAGGTGGCGCCGAATCAAGGCGAATCAGGATGGAGATCCCTGGATCAAGGATTTGAAGGAGTTCTTAGAAGCCAAGGTTGAGAATTTCTCCCGTGCCCAAGTCCGAAAACTTCGCGAGGTGTCTGAGCAATTTGTCCTGGATTCAAGAGGCGACCTGCATTTTCTAAGTCATGCAACCAGGCATCGGCCCAGAGATATGGAGGGTGAACTTAGTTTGGTGGTACCCTCAAGTTTGCGAGAGGATATTCTGCACTACGCACACGAAGATTATCAAGGTGGACATCAAGGAATAACTCGGAGCTATGAACGGTTACGACGTGAATTTTACTGGACCGGGATGTACGCTGATGTAGAACACTTTGTGAAAGAATGTGTGGACTGTGCTACAGCCAAAGGCAGACCTCCTAATCCAGGACCTTCGCCTGGAAACATTGAACCAAGATATCCGTTTGAGGTCGTGTCTATGGATTTTGTGACTCACATGCCTAAGTCTGATCGAGGGAATACATTTCTGCTCCTGTTCCAGGACGCATTTTCTGGATATGTGATGTGTAAACCAATGAGCTCTACTACGGCTCAAGAAGTTGCTGAAGCATACGAAGAACGTGTCTTTAGGTGCTTTGGAGCGAGCTCACTTTTGCGTCACGACCAGGATCCTAGATTCATGAGCGAAGTTTTTACTCGATTCAGAGATCTCTTGGGTAGTAAGCAAGGGCGACCCTAGCTTATAGACCTCAAGCCAATGGACAGCAAGAACGCTCAGTCCAGACTGTGATGCGAAGTGTCCGAGCTTATGTGGCTGAAGCCGACCAGAGTGATTGGGATGACCATGCAGAGCGTCTGATGTTTGCTCTGAATACTTCATTCGACGCGACCAGACTGGATACTCCATTTTACCTGGTTCATGGCTGGGATGCCCAGGGTACGCTATCAGCGATGCTTGGCCCAAGACCTTCGACTGCTCCAGAACGTACTGCCTACGAATGGCGCTGCAAGCTGGGACGCGACTACAGTTACGCTCAGGCATGTGCTCAAGATCTTCAAGTCCAAGCCAAGCGAGAGAGATCGGCAGAACAGACCAAGAAGTGGAGTGAACTATCCGAACGGATTAAGTCTGGATTCAAGGAAGGAGACGCTGTGTGGCTATATATTCCACGAGTCCAGACCGGATTAAGTCGAAAGTTGGCACACTTATGGCATCGGCCATTCCGGGTTGAGGAAATCCTGGATGATTTCCGAGTCAGACTCAATACATCTGCTTCGGGATATCGAGTCAATCCATGGGTGCATATAAGTCGCCTGAAACCTAGGGCCTTATTTCCTGAAATACCAAAGTCCAGATCCAGATCGATGAAGATGATGATTTTGACACAGCATTACTCCCTGAGGATAGCTGGGAACCTGACCACCAGCAAGACAAGTACGAAGTTGAAAAGATTCCGGACTTGAGGTGGACCAGGAGGACTGGAACATCGAGGCGTGTTCGAGAATATCTGATCAAGTGGAAAGGATACCCTGATCCAGACTGGATTCCTGTTTCGCAACTGAACTGTGGTGCTTTACTCTATGATTTTAACAAGAGCGCCAGAGCGAGAGCACGATTTCAGTCGATGCAAGCTGGGGATAATCACCCTAGTGTGTAACGTCTGGATCAGAAGTTCCAACCGAATCAGATCGTCGAAATGTCATCTTGGAAAATATTGTTGTGAATAAATGATTGTGAATTGAAGGGTCCTGGACTAGAAGGTCTGGATCAAGGAAATGCTGGAATGACGTGGAGCTAAGTTAAGAACCCTGAACCAAAGTAAGAAGAAATCTGAATTAGAAGCGGAGAAAGGATCAGAACATCAAGTGTTATGGTTCGATTACGTTACGATATGCAGATCTTGGATCTTAGTTCAGGTCCAGACTTGAGTGGTGGTTCTCGAGGTCAGACTACTGGTTCTCGACTTCAGAATCCTCGCTCTCTTCGTCGTTGCTTTGCTCGGCCCACTCTTTTGGCTCAGGAAAAATGTTCTTAGCGCGTTCAGGGTTCTGAAGTGCTTGAGCAGACAACTTGGTCGAAAAATGCGTGAGTCGTTCCTTGTCCCCTGGACAAGACACCCACTGGGTCCGAGCATGCTCTTTCTCGTCCAACTGCTCGAGCTGATCTTGGAATGAGCGGCGTGAAACTTCTGGATCACGCAAAATCCAGTAGCAGCAGTACTTGGGCAAGGTCCAGACTGCGGGTTCGTGCCACAGATATTCAGGAAAATCCTTGATCTTGGATGCTCGCTTGACCATACCTGGTGTGCCGACTGCAACGAACTGCGCCGAGCCTTCCGTTCCTGCTGCAGGAGAGCCGCGTGTGAATCGCCCTTGGTCCCGAGTGTCAACCAGTGAGTACACTCCCAGAAACCCTGAGCGTGCGTCCGCATTAAAGTCAAGTAATCACCCAGCCACTTCTGGACCAAGGAGTCAAGACGCGCATACTCGTGGAAATACAAGTAGCGCACTCGGTCCTCGAACATCAGGCTCCAGGGCTTGGCCTTGGATACCTTGTCGTACTCAGTCCAGTCTCAACGTGGCTTGAGATTCTTGGTTGCGGTCTTCTGAGGCTAATAGTCCGGGAAGCCGCGTGTTTGGTCTTGGTTCTTGTTATTTGTCTTGACAGGAATTCCGTAGTGACGCCACGACAAACATCCTGGACCTGGAGATTCAGCCCTATTGCGCTCCTTGGGAGTCAAATCTTGGAACTCCACAACGGCAAGAGCAGAACGCGCGCCCGTGGCTTGACGCTTGGAACCAAAAGGACATGAGTGCCGGGTTTTCTTGCCAGAAGGAGATTCGAGAGAGGAGCCATGACGCTTCTTGGAATCCGACTTTGACTCTTTGGTCTGGGGCGGTGACGGGCGTTTTGGCTTCTCATGCTTGTCCAATTTCTGGCTGTCTGGATCAGGAACTTTGCCACCTTGGCTTCTCGAGATCGTGGACCAAGTCGTTGAAGAAATGGACCTTCATTCGGATTTGTGGACGCGTGTTGTGACCTGGGTGTCGTTCTCAAGCTGGTATACCAATCTCGGAGCGGCACAGACAGTCTGGCCCTGAGTTGTCGGATTTTATCTTTGCTGGTCCAGAGACCCTGGGTGGCCATGTCTGAAAAACGCTCCCACCAACCAGTCCGGTCTGCGAGGGTAGCGTTCTCATCAAAGCGTTCCAGAGTATTGTGGCTGATGAATGGACGATACGTGAAAATCGTGGTACCATCCTTAGTCTTCGATTTAGCAGCCACTCCTCGTTCAGGATCCACGCTTGAATCACTGTCTGAGCTGCTTGGTCCAGGATCTGGGTCCGAATCACTCGAACTAGAGCTCGGATCTGATCCTGGTCCAGAGGAGTTTGAATCATGACATTTCTTCTTACGCCCCTTGGACTTAGACTACTTGGCCCTCTTCGAGAGTTTCTTGGACCGAGATTCGTCAGACTTCGAAGCATTTCGGCTCCTCCTGGATACTTGTTCCGGCTTATCGGTTTTCTCATATTCCAGGGCCTTTTCTGATCTTGACTTCTCTGATGACTGTATCCCAGCCTTAGACACGTTCCTCGATTCCTCCTTCTTAACTCGTTTGCCTTGGAGCATCTTATCCAGATAACCTCCTGTCTTCCCGGGTGCTCTAGGCAGATCCAATTTGGATTTCTCACGAGGTGCCATCACAGGCGTCTGGAAAGTCGCTTGATATTGAGCTGCCAGGATCTGGTCTGCCCGAGCTTGTAATTCAGGATTCAGAGCGAATGAACTTGCACTAGCTTTCTGAACTTGAGCAGGTCTTTCTGGTCCAGGGGGTCTGGACCAGCATTCCTAGGAGTCGTCTTGGAGCTCACCTCCTTCTCCTGAAGTTCCCGGATTTGGCTCGCTTGGAATTTCTGGATATTCTTGGCCGACTCCCGTTCTTGAATACGTTCTGCATCTGAGATTTTGAGCTGCTCCTGGAAAGTGGCTAGTTGGTTTGCAATGGCTCGTTCGGCTTCCTCGACCACTTGCGTTCTAAACGCTTCAATTTTTCAGCGGCATGTTGACGCTTCAGTTCATCTTGAACACGATGCTGCGCCAAACGTTCTTCCTGCATCTTGGCAGCAGGCCGAGCTTCCACTTCTTGGGAGAAGCTCTCAGTATCCTGTTTCACATGTTGGAACTGCTCGGTCTTGACTTGATCATTCTGGACCAGAGAATTGACTCGGTTCAGCTCTGCTTCGGCCATAGCTGCACGCATGGCCTGGGCCTGAGCCTCTAGCCTCGAATTCATTTCTGCCTCCTTGAGCTGTAATTGTGCTGTATACATTCGACTCAACTCCATTTGCTGATTCTGGATAACATCCACAGCTACTTGAGCCGACCCAGTTGATCCTGCTCCAGAATGTCTGGACGTGGATTGGCGGCTTCGACCAGAACGAGTGGATGAAGCATATTGTCTAGATCTGGATGACTGCGTCCTTGAACGTCGATCACTGTACACGCTAGCTCTCTCATACGCTGGACTTGGTCCTTGTCTTAGAGTATCAATTCTTGATTCAGACTCATGCTCCATCGGATGATCTTCATCCACACCTTGAGGGGTCTGGGGCATCACTTCTTCCTGAACGACCAGAATCCCTCCGCCACTAGTAGTCGGGCCTGGAGTTCCTCGATACTGGGCCATCATAACCATCGCCCCTTGTCCAGAATGAGGCATATGCGCAGCGGCACTATGTCCACCTGACATCATGGACGAGGAAGAGCTGCCATCGGAAGTAGTAACTGGTGGGTCTGACTCAGGCGTCGAACCTCCAACTGATGGTCCTGCCAAACTCGAAGACCAGGAATCTGAAATCCTGGAACCTAAAGATGGGAGTGACTCCAGTGGTGCTGCCTGCTTCAAGCGTTTTGGTTCAGGTTCTTCGGCTTCACTTCCGCTGACACTCCTGGTCCTGATGCCTGTTAGCTTCAGTCTTAAAATAAATTCTCGACCAAGCACCTGACATCCTTGTAGAATGTCTCCTTCGCCATCATCTTCGTGGTACTCAAACTTCGGAATGTGTTCCAACTCTGGATCAAGATCTTGGGGAATCTCGGTTGCTTGAAACGAGATTCCTTGGGTAATATTCCGCCATTCGATCATCTCCACAACCAAGTATCGTTGTAGTTCCTCAGCGAGACCGTAAACTAGGTCATCCTGGATTGAAGATATTGGGCTCTGTTCCCATCCAGAAATCACATTCATGATTTCAAAACCAGCATTCAGAGTAGAGTCTGGATCACAGCTACCACTTCACGTGTAGTGAGACTGGACAGCTGGACCTCGACTGCAAGCAGGTCCGCCATGAGTGGGATAGATCGTCGTGTTGGCCCGATCCAGTAAATCCACTTCTCATCCAGAGTGCCTAGAGACATAACTCGTTCCAAATAGGTGTTAGTCTCTACCGCTGCCCTGACGCAAGCAGAGCAGTTTGGAGCTCCTCGCCAAGCATAGACAACTTTTCGGGCTAAGACACGACGACTTGGTAATCTCAGCCAGCGGTCCAACTGAGCGTGGACAAACTTAGACATGTCGCTGGTGGTCTTCGTAATGGGTCGAATAGGTTCATGTTCCTTAAGCTACGCACAGCGAGGGTTCTACCCGAGGATGACTCCTTGGGCACAACTTTGCGAGATGATACTACAGCTAATGACGTCGCAACTCCTGGTTCAGAGTGTGAACCGTTCTGATCCAGGTCTCCCAGGTCTTGATCTTCCTGGACCGGGGCTAGCTGTCGACCAGGTTCGGGCTCCTTGGACTCGAAATCCAGGGCCTTGGAGACTGGGACCACCAGCGCTGATTCAGGTTCCTGGGTATCCGCACTTGCGTCACTGCTCACGTTCTGTTTCGGGGCGTCATCGCCACCTTCGACTTGCGTCGTCCCTGGCCCTGAACTCTCCGTCTTGGACTCGGCGTTCTTAGGCACAATTTGTTGTTCCTCGACGGCCGGTTCTTCAACTGGCTGGTTCTGGACCAGATACGATTTCTGGTCTTGGGCTTTGCGACGCCCCACGTCCTGAAGACCTCGTTCCTCAGGCGCTTTCCCTTGGACGCGTAGGGATCGCCTCTCCGGCGCCTTAGCCTCCTTCTCTCTCTCCTTGCGCGTGCTCTTCTTCCCCGGCATTATTCCGGTCAGAAAAAGCTTCGCCACAATACACTCTTCTTCGATCAAATCGGTGAAATCCCTGGTTCGAATCCGGGCACGCGCACCAGTTGAGACGAGGTGGTGAACCTTTTTGTCCAAGGTGATAGCGGCCCTTATTCAGATACTCCTGGACCTGATATACCCAGACCAGAAACCTCTGATCCAGGACAACTAGTCCAGGCTGGCGTGTACCTAGTGCAATCCCTGAAGGTCCGATTAACCTCAGGGCACCGTCCACAGACTTGAGAAGCTTGAGCGACTTGGTCGAGACTCCTTCGTTCAGGATCAGCGTCCAGGTCCAGCATATATTCAGGATATTCCAGGATCAGACGCGTAATTCCAGGATCAGGAAGCTCACGCACGCTCCACACAATAGTAAAAATAGCAGTAAACAGATAGCAGAGTTCCACGTCACAAATATGTAGTTCCTTGTTCTTATTAGCCGAGGATCGGGCTACCAGTGTCAATCGGGGCTCTGGTCTTGGATAACTGGCTTGATCCAAGACGCCCACAATGCAAAACGCGCACCACTCCCTTGGGGAGACAATACACAAACGAGATCACCACTTAGTTCTTCGCGTCACTTGTACAGTCTTCGGTCACGGCCTTGGCTGCCGACTGCTGATCCAGACAGTCCGAGGCACAGGAATATGAAATGAATCGGAGCAAGCCCCAATCCAACTAGTATATGGAATGAGAGGGGCTTGACCCAAGACTTTACGTCCTAGACCCCAACCCAACTACGACTTGAAACGGTTGGAGTCCAACAGACGATCCGAGCTTCACAGCGAAGAAGAACCTTGGTCCACCTACTCAATTGGTGGCAGGCTTGACAAAGCGACTTGTGTGTTACAGGGAAAATTGAACTCTGTTTAGTTTTACACTATCTCTTCTTGCATGTTCTCTGGTGTTCTTTGGTGTTCTCTAGTGTGGACCACTTCAATTGACTTCGTTGACTTACACTTACTTTCAGTATACGGCCGAATCTGGGTACACCCCTCATTGGGCAACGGCGACCCTCACTGAAATATGGAAAGATCTCGGCCGACCTTTCACGATTGAATCCAGGAATCCTGGACCAAGGCTCTTAATCCTCTTGATGACTTTTCCCATAGTTACTATCCATAATCCAGGAAAGGAAACTGTGTGGCACTGTTGGCACACACCTCTCGACCTGAAGTCCGAGCTTACAGTCCAGGACCAGGGAGTTTTGATGTCTGATCCAGAAATATTCCAGAACCAGAGGTTTTCCACATCCAGATCCAGGAATTCTTGATAGGATATGTCACGTTCAGGATAAATATTCTTGGCTGAGGACACATGAGTGTCTCATCTGGGTTTTAGTCTTAGACTGGGGTTCTTGATGGCTAGTTCAAGGTTTATATGTGTTGATCCAGGGATATATGTCCTGGTCCAGGGTTTCTGATGTCAGACCCCGGATATCCAGGAGTAATCCAAGAAATAATGTCTGGATCAGGAATTCTTAGGTTGATTTAGTCGGTTTGGGAGTCTTGTCAGGCGGGACGCACTGCCTGATACATTCAAGGCAGGCGTTTGAGTGCCATGCATAGGGCAACCCGCTTCAGGACGAGGGTGACCTGGACCGAGCGTATTTTATACCTCTGGGTGTACACTTCCAGGATATTACACTTCCAGGTCTAAGACCATACTCGACTCCATAATCCACAGCCACAACTTCTCAACCGTCACTTCCATCCTTCCATATCTTTCATGTCACACATTCGCCTGGTCACCCAGGCATTAAAACTGAGCCAAGCACAAGGCGACTTGGCCCTGAGCCAATCAACTACCGTTACCCAAAAATCACAGAGCGCATCGCGTCAGAACCCATCATCGAGGTCGTTGCTAAAAGGTCTGATAAAGGGTAGATGGTGTACCTAGTGCTGACCGCTGACTACTCTACACATTGGATACCTCGTGCTCAGCTGATGCCGCAGTGCAGTGAGTTGATTCGAGTGTTCGAGGATAATTTACGTCTGCGAGAGAACAGACCAGTTGTGAGGAGAATTACCAGGTTGTCTGAGGCCAATGCGGCCGTCGATGATGAAAAACTTCTCTTCTAAGGAAAGTGAATTTGTGAAGCTCCGTCACTAAGGAGGAAGTGCTGTGACGTTGAGCGAGGAAACTGGAGTGCGGAGAAGATGAGCGTTTACTCTCTTATTATCTTCACTGCTCTCAAAGATTTGTATTGTGATTTTTCTATCTACATATGGCTTCTTGTCTAAATGAAACTGGGGTCACCTGTGCTACTTGTGGAACACCTGCTAGGGGAGACGCTTTCGATGACAAAACGAAGAAGAACGACTAAGAGGAACGAAGCGTGAATATTGCCATTAACTAGAAACGGGAACGCCTAACTATTTCGTGGGCGTCTTAGCAGGCGACTTCTTGCTGGCTTCATCGTCGGCTTCCGAGCCGCCGCGCCCGCTTTCAGCGTCGTCCTTGGCGTTTGGGTCATAATCGCCCTCCTCGTCGCTGCCATCGTGACTCTCGACGCAGTCCTCGTCGGCAGCATCGTCTTCACTTGCGTCGTCACCTTCGGACTCGGCTTCGTCAGGAGGCAAGGCGGTGAAGTGGTGTTCCTCGTCTTCGAAGTCAGAAGCGTCCGAGACTTCGTCGTGTTCCGGGTCGTACGGAGCTACTTTCAGCAGCTTATAAGTGCCTTTGGCAAGCTGCTTGTCAATCTTCTTCTGGAGGGTGTAGATACGGTTATGGTTGTGGAGGCGTTTCCAGGCATCTGTGTCGCCGGTCCACGGCAAGTGATTGGGGTCCTTTCGGGCAGCGTCCTTGCGTACCCGAGCAAGGGCCCGATCGCTGAGTCGAGTCGTTGGAGGTGAGGCGTCTGGGTCAATGGCGTTGGTGAGCGTTAGCAGTTCTGGGATGTGACTGTATCCCGGAAAGTCAATAAGATCGGGGTCCAGGGCGTGACTGATGACTTCATCGTATTTCTTTCGATTCTTGGCAAACAAAGAGGTGAGCTCCTCGCTGACAGGACCCTGTGCTACTCGTGTGGCCTTGGCCTCGGCCGACGTCTTGCCGGGTTGACCACCGAACCAGAACACGTTGTCGTGTAGAGTGACCCGTTCGAGCTGTTCCAGGAACGGAAAGTAACCCCACGTCTCGATACACACGCTGAGGAACTGAAGGCGTGCGCGAACGGCTGCGAGCTTGTGCTTACGCCGGGCCGTGTAGGCGTTGTCGGAACGCAACGGTGCGTGGAGCACCCAGCTCCAGAAAAGACGCCGATGTGTCATGTGGAAGCGATAGTGCGCGGTGTATACGTCCGGGAAGGCCTTGGGGTCATACCATAGACGCCGTCCCGCCCACGGATAAGCCACACGGAACGGGGTTTCTGCAGAGCGTGAGCCTTCTGGAAGATGTCGTCCAGGTCGTCCTTGACTTGTTGAAGGACGTTCGGGTCCACGAGCATGGCCGCGGAGGTTATCTTGGCCGGACCTTTGGCGTCTTTCTTGGCTTTCTTCTCGGGTCGAGCGTCAGCGGGAGTGTCCGATGAACCTCTGGTTCGTTTTGAGGTCGCTGGAGCTGCCGTCGAGGCCGTGAAAACAGCGTGGGGCGCTGCCTGTGACGATGCTCGGGGTTGTAGGCCTGGTGTTGGGAGTGCCACGACGAGTCCATCCAAGGTAGGGGCTGGATCATCGTTCAGGACGGCTTCGGCTAGCGTGTCCAGGTGCTGCAGGCCGACGGAGTCTGGATGCACGGCGAGGCGTTCCCGCATTCGCGACCAGAACAGAACTTGAGCCGTGGTCGCTTCGGCGCTTGCCCCTGGCATTTAGCTCCTTTGGTGTCGAGGCGGGACTGCAGCAGTTGCAGCAGGTCTTGGTCGGACACTTCTTGGACATTTTCGTGAGGTGGAGAGCTGCTGGGTGGCTGAAGGCGAATTGGCGAGTGGCGCAAATTGATGGAGAGAAGACCTTCGATTGAGAACGACCGACAACCGTGGCGTGGCCCCGAGTCGTGTCTCCTCCCATCTGGCGTATCTCCCATTGTCTAGAGTCATCAACGGGAACTGATTTGTTGACTACGATTGAACGGATCTGACGAGGAGTGAAGTTGTCCAGACCAAGTAAGGAAGTTTGGCGTGCACATGGTGAACACAAGAAGTGTGCTTATATGAGGCGTGCCAGAATCGAATTAGCGTGCTAGTCTCTACGTCGTCCATGGGGCCTGAAACATTAGACCGCTCTGCTTCGGAGGAGTACCTGTGGGAGTTGGTGGCTGCGGACTGGGTGCAATGGCGTGAACGCCTCGTGTGGAGTGTGATTGCCATAATGGCCTGGGTGGTGACGACACCGCTTCGCACGGTTGGATGGCGAGTCCTTATGGGAGCTTATGGGCTTGTTGTTGGCTGGAGCTTCTTGTGTGGCGAGTCGTTCTCGAGATATCAGGCAATGGCTCGAGACAAAGTGTTGCTAAAGGCCTACAAGAACGACTACTGGTACTTTATGCTGATGAGTGTTTTCAAAGCACCCATGGCAGTGCTGACTGAAAATGCGTCCTACTTCGATGTGTTTGGGAGTACGGTGTACAAATGGTGCGACGCATGGTTCACAACGATCTGCATGCTCTTGCCGTTCGTGCTTCAGTTGAGCTGGAGTACTTACAAGAAGTACACTACGTTTGCTAGGAACGCCGTGATCGTGACGGATAGACGAGTGGTGGATGGCCTGCACGGCTTAATGATGCTGGTCGTTTTGTTGGTATCTGTCGTGGCGTACGTACCACGGATGATGTACGGGCCACTGGAGTGTGTTCTTTTCACTGGATCGGAGTAGGCGTTCTGTTTATCGTGCTGAACTTGGCGAACTATGTGTGGTATGTGATCGAGGGCTGTTCTATCTACACGACTGTGATAGTCTGCTGTGGCACGTATTGTCACGTGATCTGGGATTGTGAATTTGCGGAACCCTTCCGGAGGATGCCGCCGTGGGTTGCAGCCAAGTGGCCTTGGGACGCCGTGATTGCTCGCTCGAAGGCAAGGACGAACCGTGAGAACGGGGCTTACTCTGAAGTGCAGGGCGTGGTGAAGAAGGAGTTCGAGCCTGTTGAAGTGGAGGAGGTGGTGCTCATGAGTGACGAAGACGAAGGATTGTCGACGGAAAGTGAAACCTATTCGGGCTGCGAAGGGCAAGTGCCATCTGTGAACAATTTGCAAGCCGAGCGCGACCTGCTGCTTATCAAGGCAGGTGCACTACAACAGGCGTGTCACGAAGCGTGCCCGACTCGGCGGGGACGCCTCGGTTTTAGCCGGGGAGGATGTCCCGGATCGGGATCCGAGGCTGATATGGGAACGGTCCCGACCGTCCCGGAAATGGAAGGCCGGACTGTTCGCTCATTGGCTAAAAGCCGGGTCACTCCGACAGTGGCCCCCGAATCAAGGCGTTGGCAGGCCTAGAGAAGGCCGGCCTCGCGACATCATTTCGAGGACCACCGACAAGGATGCTGCCGCTGATGACTGGCGGGAGGAGCGTCTCGACGTGGCGTCTGCGAGGACGGGTGGCATGCGAGCTGGGGACCGTGCCAGGCCTGAGGAGGGACGGGCTGTCAAGGGCAAGGACGGAGGTCACGCAGAGCGAGCGACGCTGGCGTGGGCTTGGAAGGCTCGGTGCTTCGGGAGAACAAGTCAGGAGGAAGGAGGGGTGTGCGTGCGTGGGTACGGGTGGCACGAAGAGGGCTGCGCCTTGAGGAATGTGGAAGGGTGGTCGTGCTCAAAGGTTGGTCTGCAGCCGTCCGCTGCCTCACGGGTGAGTTTAGGCACTTTTACTTTTACCTTTGGCCGTGAACAGAGCAAGCGAAGGAACAGCAACAGGAACAGGGACAACAGGAACGCTAACAGTTAATCAAGTTTATTTCCTTACGCTACACGGACTTCTACGCGTTGGACTTTAGGGTGTACCAAGCTTGGTGGATGCCTACACAGATTTACGGTCGGCTGGGCCGTTCCTCCGGCACCGAAGCTCGAGGGTTACTTAGTTCCATGGGCTGCTTCGAACCCAAGCGTTCTAGCATCCCCGCCCCGGGACAACGGCCAACGGTCTCTCAACGCTAAATCAAGGGTATCACTATTGGAAATACCACAAAGAAGAGGATCGTCTGTCCTCGGGTGTGTCGCCGTAACCGCAACAATTTCAATTCAAACGCAGGTTATGCCGCGACATTCGAAAGCGTCTGCGAACTATTGTATCGTCGAAAATTGGACTCCGTCCGATGTACTGCTGTAGAAGACGGATACGACGCCCGTGACAGTCGCGAAGTTAGTTGGGCGCATGATCCGACAACGAGCCACCAGGTCCCCGCTTTGCTCCTAGTACAGGTGGGCGAGCTTGGTAAAGAATGTCTACTACACCTTCTTTATCTTCATCTTCTTGAAGCAGCATCTCCATCTGACGAAATGCTGATTCGTGATCCATCTTGCCTCACCAGTTGCTAGAAAATAGCGGTGTTGGTGGACGACCACCAGACCTGCGGCTAAAACAAAATAGTTCTTCTTTGTATTGGTAATTCTGGTCAAATTTGCCGAAACAGCTTGATTCGGCACGTCTAACCAATTCGCCGCCGAATCGACGTGATGTTCCTATTTGCTACAATCCTCTAAAGTTGAAGTGACAGCATTGAAGTGCAATGGAGGAAGCCGCAACCCGGCAGCATGTGCATCCAAACACAGTTTATAACTGTCTGTTTGCGTACTACAAACTCGGCTACTCCAAGCAGCATTTAGCACACATCTTCAACAATTCGCAGCGCACTCTAGGCAACTAGA